>CANXYI012205450.1:0-10352 GCA_948208565.1 Hura crepitans | reverse complement strand
AAACAAGAAAAAAACTCAAGTGGCATGAGGATTTATGTGTACATTAATGCATTTATAGCTTGAAAAGATGGAAAATGGCATTTTGGATAAAAATAGGCATTTTATGTTAGAAAACGGGCATTTTTTTAGTGAAAATGGGCATTTTCTAGTTGAAAATAGCCATTTTCAAGCTAGGAAATGGGCATTTTGGGTTTGGCCCAAAAGGCCATTTTTGGGCCTCAAAACGGCCATTTTTTTCTAGGGAAAACGGCTATTTTCATCACCCAAAAATGGCCATTTTCCCCTTACTATAAAAAAGGTTCATTTTTCATTTTTTTTGTCATTTTCATACATTTTGACAACTTTTTACTCAAACACTATATACATATACACTCGTGTAATTATACCACTACGCCAATAAAGCTACTCACACCACCAACCCGTGCTAGAACACGTGGCAGTGCCTGGTTGGCTCATTGATGAGGAGGTTGAGTGATACAAATGCCCGGCCATAATTACCTAGATTAGGAGTCATTACATGTGCACCTAGACATTACGAGATTTAGGGGTGCTAAACCATGTGGATTAGCTACTTGTCTAGGTGGGATGGCAAGAATTCTACCTGCAAAGATGCACTACCTCTTTAGCCATCACATTAGAGTTTTTGATTACCTTCTAATTTTGATGGGTCCATCTGAGCGATGTGTTCGCCATCCATTTTGTTACACTTGGGACCAGATTCAACATCTCCTTCTCGTAGTTTACCAAGCTATTATGGACATTAGTAGTTTATTGGTTTGCCTAACACAGTCTACAACACCAGATGAACCAAGGCATCCACTATCCAAGACCCAGTCCATCGCTACATGCATTGGGTCTTGGCTCTCAGCTATTTGGGGCAAGTCGGCAGCTCTGGTTAGTTAAACTGGATGGAGCTATATGGCCTCTGGGCCATAGAGCATAACATCTAATTCAACCCCACTTAGACCATTCTAAAGTACCTTTATCGAGCTAGTCGATGCCCAGGCAAAAAGATCATCATTGGAGGAGTTATCATAGCCATTCTGCTAGGGCTAGGCATCCTAGAGCTACACCTTGGTGAGTCCCTTCGACAGTAGCTATAGGTCAATCGAGACACTTGCATCGCCATCGAGATTGTGAGGGCCAATTCCTAAGCACCAGCAGGCTACAGGTTGCTAGCAACTACTGAGTTGGATCAGTAGGTGGGGGAGCAACTAGGTGGGGATAACTAGTTCACACTAGACCTCGAGGAGCTCCTAGGGGCAGACTTGACTCTTGAGAGGCCAGCCTAAAGACAACAGATCAATAAGGTAGGTCCATCTTTTTTAGTGCCTCCTACATCATCACTCAATTCTCCTTTTCAGGACTTAGAGACTCAGATGATGGAGAGGTTCCACATCATCCACACCGACTTGAGCATAAGGATCGAGGGGTTCGAGCATCGGATAGCCAAGAGGTTGGACGTGATAGAAGTAGAGCTCTGAACGCTGAGGGATCAAAGATAGCCCCTGGCTTCTTAGCCCTTTATTTTGTTTTACTTTGCTTTATTTTATTTTCCTATACATATTAGTTTAAGACACAAAATTTTTGTACTAAAAAAGCATTCATCTATAAATTGCCATATTTTATTCATCATTTTTATTCTTTTGACAGAACATTGATAAAATAATAAAATAATAAAATATATGATAAAATAAATAATAAATAAATAAATGAAATAAGAAGATAGATAAAATAAAAATAAAAAGGAGAGATAAAAAAAAGAAAATGAAGAAAGAAGAAGAGAAAGACAAAAACAAAATAAAGCAGTAGAAAATAAGTAATAAATAATATATGAACATAATAATAAGAGAGAAAAAAAGAGAACAATAACAAGGAAAAGACATAAAAAATTATAGTTTTCAAATCCATGACATGGATTTAAAAAAATGCACACACACACACAACTTGCAACCATGTTGCAAATAACCTTTGATGAAAAACATATTTTACTTCATTTTTTCTACGTAGGGGGTAACCTAAATTTTCTAGACAACCTCACAAATATGTCAAATTTAATACTATCTACTCATTATAGGTAGCGAAGATGGCAAATCATTAACAACAAATCCTTCCAAAAATCAGTTTCGAATGTAACATCTCATAGCACTGCTGGAGTTCAAGTGCAATGTCTCAGAGCACTACTTAAACCAAATTATCTTCTAGTGCAATGTCTCACAACACTGCTCGAGTTTAAGTGCAATGTCTCAGAGCACTGCCTAAACCAAATTATCTTTGGGTGCAATGTCTCATAGCACTGCCCGAGTTTAGGTGTAATGTCTCAAAGCACTACCTAAACCAAATTATCTTTGGGTGCAATGTCTTAGAGCACTGCCTGAACCAAATTATCTTTGGGTGCAATATCTCACAACACTACCCGAGTTTGGGTGCAATGTCTTAGAGCACTACCTAAACCAAATTATCTTTGAGTGCAATGTCTCATAGCACTACTTGAGTTTAGGTGCAATGTCTTAGAGCACTATCTAAACAAGATTATCTTCAGGTGTAACATCTCATAGCACCGCCCAAGTTCAAGGTTAATGTCTTAAAGCACTGCCAAACTAAATTATCATCGAGTGTAATGTCTCACAGCACTGCTTGGGTTTAGGTGCAATGTCTCATAGCATTGCCTGAACCAAATCAATTATGGGTGTAACATCTCTAGCACTGTCCAAACCTCATTAGCTCTAGTTACAGTGATTCTTATGAAAGGATCGCCCCACAAGGTATGTGTCTCTTTCTTTTTTGAACTTTGGGTCACCTCACAAACTTTGTAATTGCCTTCCTAAAGTTAAGGGCAACTGTAGATAATAGGTCTCTAGAGCTCCTATGTTTAGTTTGCTTAATGATGATGAAAAGGATAAAAATCCTAATAAAAAGGTTTTTTATGTCCAAATTGAAGATCTAAAAATTTTCTTTAAAAAAAAAGGTCAAAAAGATCGTTTTCCTAAATAAAATGGCCATTTTGGCAAAACAGGCCCTTTCCGCAAGGAAATGGCCATTCTAGCGCCAAAATAGCCATTTTCCTAGAGAAAATAGTTGTTTTGGTAAAACAGGCCATTTTCGTGAGGGAATGGCTGTTCTCGGGCCAAAACGGCCGTTTTGAGCTAAAAATGGCCATTTTCTACCTCAGGAAGCATGTATAAAAGGGAAATTCATTTTTCTAAAGAGGGGTTAGTCATTTTAAGGAGAGAGAAAAATTTTAGAGAGAGAAAATACACCAAAAAAGCAAAAATACGCTCTTAAAACACTAGTTTTTTAGATTTTTGAAGATTCAAGCATGATTTTTCAGCCCAATTGAGATCTTTTCTGAAAGAAAAAATACTCGGTGCGTCAATTGACCCATTTTTCTATTATTTTTATTTTTTTTGGCTTTATCCATCTACTAGTTAGATGTGATAATTTATTTGTGCAATATTTTTTATATTTATGCGATTGCTCATTTTTTTATTTTATTTCTGTCTATCTGTCTATTTTTGCTTCGCATACTAATATATTATTTTTGTTGTTATGATGCAAGTTGTTTGATTTTTTGGGATCTAATTGTTATTTTTTTGGCCACCTCCTTAAATTCTAGTGAAGTAATCTTTTAACAACCCTTTATTTTCTGTTGTTTATTTTATTCTGTGTTTTGTGTGTTTTCTGCTAATTTCCTTTATTATCACCTATTTTTAGTTAGATTGTATTTTAGGTGTCCCAAAATGTAATTTTATTTTTATTTTTATTCGGTTAGGGTGTATTTTAGGTAATTACCATGTAATATATTTGTATTGTCGAATTATTTACCTATATATTCCATGAATGTTGTAATAAGTAGAAAAATGATTTTTCACACGTTGGAAAAATAATTGAAACATTTTTATTTAATTAGCTGATGTTTTGCTAATAAAAAGGGTTTTGATTTTTCTTAATAAAAGTCACAATAATAAAAATTATTTCCTAAAATTGACATGCGAGAACCAAAGTTCTCAAGCTAATCAATCACTCGATTTTATGTATGATATTTTTAATTTCAATCCCATAATTTTCCATGAACACCGCATTAAGTAGAAAATGAATTTTGCACATTAAAAAGGAATAATAATCAAAAATCATTTTTTACCTAATTAATTAGTGCTTTATTAATAAAACAAAATTTGATTTTTTCCTTAATAAAAGTTACAACGATAAAATCCGTTTTTCAAATCAACATGCGAGAACCAAAGTTCTCAAACCAACCAATCATCCGATTTTAGTAAAAGTCACTACAATAAGACCCATTTTTTAAAATTAGCATATGAAAATCAAAGTTCTCAAAACAATCAACTGCCCGATTTCATGCATGATATTTCAATTCTAAGCACCAATTTACTTTTCTGTAAATATATTTTGTAATTTCTCATACATGAATACTTGATTTATTTAAATTATAAAATGACGCTTGAGAAAAAGAATAATATTATAAATTCAAATCAAATTTTCATATTAACTTGAGGTATGAATAAGAGTAGGGTGCTAAACTGCTATGGTTTTAGCCTTACAAGGTATTTCCTGACTTTGGTTGGGTGGCGACTCCTACCTTATGGTGCCCAACTTGCTCCTCCTAGGTTAATCAAATAGGAGTGGTGCTAGATTCCTCTAGTTTTCTTCTCATCTTTTGAGACTCAAGGAGTGAGGCTTAGGTCGAGTCTTCGACTATTTCAGTTTGATCGACCCAAGGAAAAATAAAAGGATCCAAAATAGTATCATAATCTATGATCATACTTATAGTAAGAATTATGAACTTATATTGTCATTGCATCACTCAAAATCCTTAATCACACAAACTTAGAAACCCAAATTTAGCATACCATAGCTATGTGCATAGCAATTAATCCAATGAATGTTCTAAGACATAATACATATGCAACATATATCTTTTTTAGTTCCAAATTTGATTTATGTGCCTATACTTGTAACATAACAACCAAAACAAATAACAGGTCGGTATAGTGCCCGAAGGCTAAATATTAGCCCAAAGACCCAAATGATAGCTCGCAGGCTCAAATAATAGGCTAAAGGCCTAAATAATTGGCCAAAGGCCTAAATAGTAGCTTGGAGGCTTAGATGATAGTTTGTAGACTTAAATGGTTGCATAAAAGCCAAATGATTGCCCAGAGGCAACTAGTAGCTATTATTGGGTTCCCTAGTTAATCAATCAACCTATCCAGCCTAAACTGTCTAAAAGTATAAGCATTCTTAATTACATTCCCATTAATGTGATTAAAACATTTATTTGATTTACATATCTCATAATAATCTATATATGCCAATTCATACATTAACTAAGTAAGTTATGTCCATAGCATTGAAATCTCACACTAAAAGTTCATAATATCATATAATGCTCAAAGCACCATACATGCCACCAAATGGCCATTCGGCCAAGCAACATATAATCTCACATATGCATTTCATACTTCATAATTACTCATATAATCAAATAGCCAAATTCATACATACATGGCGTATGTCATCTCATATGGTCCATCTCATGCTTAAGGGTCTCATATCATGCTCAAATATTATGACATACTTTCACATAATTAATCTTGGTTAAAGATACATATAGCAACATACATATTCCCATATTTGATTACTTACCTTAAAGCTTAGCTTTGGCCCATAATTAATATCATATCATAACATGCCTAAAGAATTATGCATATGTTTGCAACATAACCATAATAAACAACACATAATTATACTTATGTCATATATGTTACGACCATACTATAAAAATACCATCATACCTTACAATCTTACTTATTCTTTAGGAACTTAACACTTACTACCAATTTAATGAACATACTTTAAGCCATCAATAAAAGAATCATCATAACACTTCTACATACCATTACACATTACTACCAATGAATTAAATAATTTCATAACACATTGGCGTGTCAATATGCCTATAAGCTCAAAATCAAGCAATAACATCACATAGAAAGCCACAATGATTTTAGCCAACATGTATTATCCTTGTTGTTCATATCATTCATTCATATAACATATAATTACACATCATCTTAATCTATACACACATCATACACATTAACACATTAATTATCTTTGTAATATCAATAATTACATAATGCCAAAACACTATAAATGCTAATTAACCACACTTATATGCACATATTAGTTTGGATTCACATACCAAAAACTCAAAATACATTGTTATGAAGCCACTAAGCCTTTTCCTTTCCCTTCGAGCTCCTTGGTTTATCCGACTCTACATATATAATTACAAACTCATTTTAAAAAATCCATAATAAATCAAATATAACTCTAAAAAATAAAATAACTACATAAATGTGTTCTTAGGCACTTGTATAGTCTAGGAAAAATACCAAAAACAAAAGAAAAACCTTAAAAGGAAAAATGGTTACTATTTATCCATACATTTATTCTTGAAAATCTCTTGATAAAATCATGAAATCAATCTTAATTCATCATAAATACATTTAATCCATGTTGAAACAAGGCTTAAAAATGAGTAATTTGAGTTAGATTGAAGGAGAGAATAGAAAAAATTATGGATTTTCCCTTCTTGGTAGTGACGGCACAAAAAGGAAGAAGAAAAAAGATGGTGGCTTATAGGAATAGTGACTTTGACCATTTGTTAACCATTTAAATAAGAAAAGAATAAATAGCCATGATTAAATGATTAATGTATCCTACGACCACCAAAATCCCTTCTTTAAAAACCATTTTTAAATGCCATCTTTTTCAATTTAATCTCAAAAAATCACTTTTTAAAAATCCAATAAGCCTTTAAAATATTAACCTTGAACCTCATAAAAACCTGCGATCAAAAATCTTAAAAAATGGATAAAAACACAAACTTTTATCGTTGCCCAATTTAGTAAAAATACTTTTTGATATTTAAAAATTCTAATTCTAGTGCCAATGAACTATTTGGAATATTTAAATATCAGGTTGTACTAATCTCAGAATTTTTTGAGCAAAAATTGAATTATTTTACGGTTTAGCTTTACCTATGGCACTATTTAGAGGACATTGTTGTCAAATCTGCTTTTGCATTTTTAACCATCCAAATGACTTTGGATTGGCTTCAAACTTTGTCCAAAATTCTTTTATGATTAATACTTCCCATTGGTCTAATTATTATGACTCAAGTTTTGTGAAACACTATTAATCTCTAGAAATACAATTCACAAAAGTTAGGATTTTTGGGATGTTACATTGACCTTAACCAAAATGAACACTAACTTGTTAAGAGAGCTTTCAACAGGCTTTCTTGGATTAATTAGTGAAGGCTATTAATTGAAAATATAATAGTAAGAGTAATGCATAATTTTTAAGACCTTAAAATTGTTACATACATATACATAATCATACTCTAACATTATTTCATTTTTCACATGTAGCATTATCAATATAATGTCTATAAATTTAAACCTATGATCCATACTTGAGGCTAATAAGCTTGCTGGTTCTAATTACATAAATTGGGCTAAAAACATCAAAATTGTTTTAAGGAGTGAAAAGCTAGCTTATGTGATTGACAAGCTAATGCCCACTATCCATACTAATGATGCCTTTATCGGTGTGCAACAAGCATATTTGAAGCACATGGAGGACATAGAAGTTGCTTCAAGCATTATGCTAGCATCTATGTCTCCTAAGCTATATAAATAACATGAACATATGGATGCTCTTACAATTCTACTTCACATTAAAGAGTTGTTTAAGGAGTAGAGTAAAATTGAGAGATATGAGATCTTAAAGGCCCTTTTCCACTATAAGATGGTAGAGGAAACTTTAGTCACCTAGCATGTGCTAAAAATTAATGGGTATATAGAGTGTTTGGTAGCTTTAGATTTTTGATGGATGCAGATTTAAGTATAGACTTGATTCTACAAAGTTTGCCTGATAGTTATACAAGTTTTGTGCTAAACTATTAGATGAACAAGATCACATCAATAATGCTTAAGCTGATTAATATGATTAAGAATACTGAGGATCTATTAAGAAATAAAATTCCAAAGTGTTTATAGTTGTCATTTTATCTTCTTTTTAGGATACAAAGAAGAAGAAGAAGAATAAGAAGACAATTGTTAATGAAGGTGGGGTTGAAAAAAAGAAAGGGAAACAAGCTACTGTTACATCTTTAGCTATTAGAAAAAAGACTACCACAGAAGGCATATGTTTCCATTGCAGAAAAATTGGGGCATTAGAGGTGCAATTACAAGGCTTACTTAGAGTCTCATGAGATGGAGAAGCAAGGAGTTGTTTTAACTATAAGTAATAATATGACTAAAACTAATACTTATATTATTGTTAATAACCAATCATGGGTATTAGATATCAGATGTGGTTCTCACTTAGTTTCTTCTTTGTAGGGATTAAAGAGTCATAGAAAGGTGAAAAAGGGGCATATGGACCTGCATGTAGTGAATAGAGCAAAGGTTAGTGTATTTGCTATAGGGACATATCATCTTTCTTTGCCTTATGGCCTTGTATTAATTTTGAACAATTGTTATTATGTTCTTTCATTATCTAGAAACATTATATCAATTTCTTGTCTTATTGAACATGGTTTTGATATTTCCATTAATAAGAACAAAGGTTGTTCTATTCACTTGGATAATGTTTTTTATTGTTCAAGTTCACTACAAAATGGAATTATATTTTGGATAAAAGAAAGGAAATATATAATGTTAATACTAAGAGACTCAAGTTAGATAATTTAAAGCCATCTTACTTATGGCATTGTCATCTTAGCCATATAAATGAGACATCAAGGATAGTAGTTTAGGATCATTTGATTATGAATCATGTGATACATGGAATCTTATTCATTAGGGAAGATGACAAAGTCACCTTTGATTTGAAAGGATGAGCACGCAAATGAGTTATTGGAATTCATACATACAGATGTATATGGTCTAATGACAACAAATTTACATGGAGGTTTTTTATACTTCATTACTTTTATTGATGATTATGACAACCCTTACCCATTCCAAATGCCGGTTAGTTTCAAATTCTAACTAAGGAATGGGCACACGAATGTGTTATCGAGCTCTTAACATGTTAAACTAATCATAAAATGTAAATAAACCATCATTGACAAAACATTTATTTTATAAAATTACAAGATTATAAAATTTTTTCAAAAACTAGCTACTTTCCATATTTAGCAATCCTCATATCAAAAATTTGATAGCAAAACGGTTGTATCAGGATACTATCCCAAATATGAATAGTAACCTGTGATATAAAAAACACTTCTATAAACATTTTCTCAACATCTCAACTCCTGTGATACTTCTAATCACCCTAAACTCATCAGCATCTCAACAGCACAAAGCATGCAATAGATGTATCAACATGCAATCATCAAAAATCAATAATCAACCTTAAATTAGTTTATAGACTTTTAAAAATTCCAAAAATTACATTCATATAGTTGGGGCCCTATTTCCCAAAAATACATTAATATGAGTGCTACCTATCTATATATCATAAAATTTAAATCAAAATATACCAAAAGAATCTTTGTCTCTTAGAAACTTGATGATCCGAGGCTTCTGCTCAAATTGTCACCTTACCTGTGCATTGCAAAAACAAACGATGCATTAAGCAATAGCTTAGTGGTGTAATCAATATAACTTGCTTAAAATGCCATTGACATCATACAATATTATATGAAATATAAACATTCACAATCTCACAGGTTATGCGACATTAATCATAATATGTATAAATGCTAAAGCATGGCATAAGACATTTGCATACCGCATCATAAAAATAATTCATCATTAAATCATGCCATATGTCATGTAAAATGTTCGTTAATTATTACAGTCCATTTATTAAGCCTATAGTCAAGAAATAATTATATTATGGATAATAGAGTATTAGTGGACCATATAAGCCCTTAAAACCATGTAGGCCCTACATACATCAGACCTAAAGGTTAAAAAAATAATAAACCCATAGGTTAAACATAGGGTAGGCTGATACAACCTCTATGAACCCATATGTCCATCTACCTATATAGGTCCAAAGACAAATAATCATAATGATAAACCTAAAGGTCAAAAAGCATTGTAACCTAAAGGCTACGTAAAAACCTGAAGGTCAATGCATTGTAACCGAAAGGCTAGAAAAGAACTTATTGGTTCACACATTGTAACATGAATGCTATAGAGCTATTGAAGTACCTTAGTAACTGCTAGACTACTAATTGACCAGTCAACCTATCTAACTAGTCTATTTACTTACAAAGGCTATTAAATAATTACTTTTTGTTTCATCAT
>CANXYI012205228.1:0-12812 GCA_948208565.1 Hura crepitans | reverse complement strand
AAATTGGCATGCTGATAGAATTTTTTATGTTACCATGTCTTATGTGATGTGGTGGGTACAATCGGGTAAGGTCATCGACTGTAGATACCTATTTTCTTTTGTGTATATAAAATTATAAATCAATAAATAAAAATGAAATATCTTAGTTAAAATAATCCCATATTCATAAATAAATTAACATAAAAGGAGTCATTAAAAAGTATTATTTATACAAGAAACATCATATATTTTAAATAAATAATTAATATAAATCAATCTAAATTAATAATATATGATTATTAGATACCTTATATTATTAATATAGGAATTTTATAAAGTTAAAGTTATTAATTACGGCTAGCATTAATTTTTATTATCTTTAATATTATTGTTATTAGATATTGATAAATAACATTATAAATTTAATATTACTAATGATATTGATATTATTATTAAGATTAGAATGTTGAATTTAAATTCCTACTTAAATTATTATTTAATTAAAATAAAATTAAAATAAAAGAATAAAATATAAAAGATAATTAGATACATATAATGTTATTAAGCAATTTAATCCCAATAAATTCTAGATACACAATAATAAGAAAGTCTTAATAGAAAAGTATACAAATATAGCAAATGTAAAATAAATACATAAAATTACAAATAAATAAAATGCAAAAAATACATAAATTAAGATATATAATAAAAAATATAAAATACATAATTAATAATATAAATACATGAAAAATACAAAAATATAACTAAAATACAAAAAATAAATAAAAAAAAAGAGAAAAGAGGACTGTTGGGCCTATTCTGCCCAAGCTCAATAGTCCAGCCCTCGCCCATGCCCAACAGTTGCCTAGCCCAACTAGGCTCAATATAGTAGCTAGCAGCTCAACACCTGTACAACAAAAAAAAATCATCCATAGTGACAATTGATAGATATTTCCAACAAAACATACACTATTAAAACAATAAAATTACTATTCATAAAATTTACAAAAATGCCACTGCAGAAAATTTATAAATAGGAGCTAAATTGCAGCAGCACAAAAAAAAAAAAAAGAAAAATAGAGGAAGATAAAAAATACATAGAAAAGGATAGGGCTATAGAGAATAGAGAATAGGAGCAAAGAAAAAAAGAGAATGGAGAAAATAAAATACAGAGATTAAAAAAGTACATAAAAAAGATAGCAGAGCAACAAAACACATAGAAAGCAGCAGAAAACACAGAATGAAGGAGAAAGAGAGTAGTATAAAAAATCATATATGAAAAAAGAATAATAAACCCACAAAAAATAGATCTAAAAGAAATACAAAAAAAGGAAAATCAATAAGCAGGTTCAGAACCAAGAAAAATATTCACAAAATAGAAGTATACAAATAGTAAAGTGCAGAACAAAAAATCAAGTAATAAGGTAATTTTCCTAAAATGTTTTCTTCCTAAATTTTGAAAGTTAGTATATGATTTTCTAGGTTTAGGGAGGTCAACTTTGATCTAATAACATCTATTACATCTTGTTTTAATATTAGGAACTACTAGTTCACTATATTCACTAATGAGGTCAGATTTGATTTTATCTGTGTCTAGGGGGGAGGGTCAAAAAATTATCAAAAGTGGTTATATATATTTGTTGTATATATTAGATCTACTTAATTATTATGCTCAAATCTATATTTCTTTTCACTAATTTACTATTAAAAATACTCTGCTTGAAAATTGATTAAACATTAAAAGGGAGGGCAATAAATGCCTCTTAATTCTTTCAGGGGAAATAGGTTTAAGACAACATTAAAATGATCAAAATATCATAGGATTTTAATCATATATGTAGGATTTATCTAGTGAAATTAAAAGAGAAAAAGTGAGATTATATATGTAGGTATCTAGTGATTACAAAACTACCCTTGATAAATAAGTTATGGATAAGTTTAGAAATGGTAAAATTGAGATTTTAATCAGTTGGAATATAGTTTTAAACTTAAAGAAAATTTGAGGACCAAAATGATAAAAATATACTTATTTAAATCCATTAGTTTTATTATTAAAGTTAGTTGTTTAATAAATAATTTCTAAATTAAAGAAAAGGATTATTAAAGAAAATTAAATTTATGAGTTAACATATTTCGATACTAAAATTTGAAGTGAAATAGAATATATTTATTTGATAAATTTAAAAATTATATGGGTTAAAATGGTTATCTATTTAAAAAAAAAATCATTAAAAATAAATAGATATTTATTTTCCCTTTGAATTAAAGTAATAAATCCTAAATAGCAATAGTGATATTCTAACAAAAATTGTAAAGATAATACAATGAAATCCTTACTCTATAATATTTTAAGTGAGAAAGTAATTTGAGGTCAAAAATTTCAAAAGCTTATAATTGCTAATTTGAGAATAATAGTATTAATAGAAATACCTTCTCTTTTAGGATAACTTTCAGAATAATAATCTTAAACATTATTTATAAATTACAAATTCATATGAAATCAATGTAAATAAAATTAATAATAATTAACGTAATGAAATTTGATTAAATGTAATTGAAGAGATTTTAGAAGAATTTTTAAGTTAGTCAAGGTTTTAGCAGAAATATAATAATAATAAATAAAGGGAAGTCTTCAATTAATAAAGTTATTTAGATAAAAAATAATAATGATCTCATTACAAATAAATTATGTGACACCCTTTACCTAGTCCAATCATCAAACCCGAATAAGGAACGTACACAAAAACGTGTTATCCGAACTTATCTAACCTTTTCTTATCATTAAAGCCTGAGTAAGTTAAACTTTGAAAAGATTTGATCAGGTATTAAATCTTGAAATTCTCATTTAAATGAAATTTCCCCTTTTCATTTTAAAACCATTTTGGGAATCCTCGTGTCAAAAATTTGGCAGCATAATGATTTTGATAGTCCTGTCCAACTAGTATTCTACCACACTGGCTTCTGCCACTCCTCTACCTTTGTAGTCCTAAGCCCTTATCTTCTTTATACTCTCAAGATATGTCTTTTAGAAAGTATGAGGTAGTGGTGGTGTATGCTAAATTAATAGAGGTGGTAGGGGTGTTACTACTGTGGCCTGTCTCAATAATTGCAACATCTCTTGTAAAAAGACTGGTGACACTTGTGCTATTAAAGATGATTACCTTGCATCACTCCTTGTAATAGACTTGGCCCTACCAGCCCTTTGTCCTAATATCATCAGAGCATGAATTTTAACGTCTTCCTCACTGTGTGCTGTATTTGAACTCATCTTAGTCTATAGGTAAAAGAACAAATTATAAACCTGTATGCCATAAATTATGTGATGTATTCATTTAAGACCTAAGACACTCATATGTAACCCTTAAATACCGAGGAACACCTAAATCAGAGCATTGATAGCACCAAATGTGACACCCCTTACTCGATCTAATCACAGGATCCGAATAGGGAATGTACACACAAATGCATTATCCCAACTTGCTTAACGTTTTCTTATCATTAAAGCTCAAGTAAATTAAAACCTTTTAAAAGCATTTGATTAGGTATTAAATCTTGAAATTCTCATTTAATAAAATCTTGCCTTTACATTTTAAAACCATTTTGAGAATTCTCGTGTCAAAAATTTGATAGCATAACGGCTATATCGGAACATTATCCCAAAATGAATAGTAACCCTACATGAGAAAAAAGCACTTCTTTACTCAACAAAACTCAAATCCCAATTTTTGTGATCCTCTGATCACTCTAAATCATCCAATATCTTAGAATACATTGCATGCAATAGGAAAAGATATCATACAAGTATTCAAAAGAAATTAAACTTGTTCAAAGGTTACAAAACCATTTATAGACCTAGATTAAGCGTAATCCCTTATAAGCTACATATAAATGTCTCTAATCAATTACATCACATAATTATATGTATAGAACAACAAAATACCACAAGTGTTCTTCACTTGGTCTATCATAGCTATTGAGGCTTTAACTCTAATCTAGTTCTTTTAACTTACACATCACAAAAACATATGATGCGTTAAGCAATAGTTTAGTGGTGTAACTAAAGTAACATGTTGGTACATACTCAAGCATGCATGCACAATTCATTATAACAATAAACATAAAAACATAGATAAAGTCAAATGAACATCTTTGATATGCAAACTATATATATAAGTGTGTGATTCAGTAAAACATACCACATATTTAATCATGTATTAGTATAATATATAAAGTAAAAGATATATAACATATTGAACTCTATAAGTTAGATTCTTGTTACTTTTATTATAGCATTGCCCACATCAAAGAAAAATAAAATCCCATGGATAACGAGAATGGATGGCTAGTATGATCATCATGAAACTGAAGACTCATTTATAACATCGGTCTGAAGACCAATCATAACATAGGCCTATTAGCCAAACATAGCATAGGTCCATAGACCAAAATAAAATATGACCTAAAGGCTATCTACCAACATGAGTCTGAAGACCAAACATAATATGGACCTAAAGGTAAAAATGTAGCATGGGCCTATAACCAAAAGAAATAGTACTGAAGTACCTTAATAGCTACTAAAAACCTGTAGTTGATCGATTAACCTATCTAACTAGGTTACTTGACTTGTATGGGCTATTAACCGGTTCTATTTAGTTTCACCATCTTACCTTAGCTTAAAATAGCTTGTAAAATCTATATTATCTATTATATTATCATAATCACTTCTTCAATCTATTATGGTACCATATAACATGTTAATGGCAACAAAAACCATGAACAACTTATACATGGTGTCATAACATACTAGAATAACATATTTCACAATTTAACTCAATATAATTCCTCATTATAGAGTCGTCACTTAACCTTGAAGTTCCATTACATAATGTGAGTAAAATGATCATTTCATCATATCATCATGAATTAAATCACCATAGCTTGCCTTACACAAGTTTTAGCTAAAGCGACCCAAAGAAAGCCTATGTAAGTCTAAGACATATTTAAGAACTTTAACATATGCCTTAATCATGCTCAACACCTTGGGATACAAATATAGCAAGTATATAACCTATAAACCTTTTAAAACTCAAGCATGCTTATTCAGCTACATGACTCATCAACCTCAAAATGACCATATGCATTCTTTTAACACAACATTTAAATAAATAAACATCTATTGCACATTTAATACTCTAATAAAACCAACGTATTAAAATTAAGCTCACAAAAGCCATAAGCATACTAAAATGCACATGGGCCATTCGACGATACTCATATTTACACCATTAAAAATGAAATTGACCATCTTTTATGCATCATAACATGCTTACATAATTATATAACATAAGTCATAGGCATTAATTAGCATTCTCATTAATTACACATAATCACATGCACACACTTTTTTCTTAGGGTATGCACATATCAAACATTTTACTTCAATTACACTTACTTTTGAGTCAAAAAACACCAAAGAGGCTCATTTATGCCTCTCTTTGCCTTTGCTCTACCCCTTATCACTTTGCTATAGGCTCATTACAAAAAAATCCTTATAAAATCATAATGGCATCAAAACGAGAATCAGGCTTTGTAAATGTGCTCTTGGGCATTTATAGAACCTAGAAAAAATATCAAACTTTTAAAAAACTTATCCAATCAAAATAAGGTTACTATTTATTGAGACTCAAAATTGTACAAATCCTTCTGTTTTTCTAGGTTCAAGGCTTAAATTGTGATTTAAGACCTTAAATTGAATGAAGAAAAAGAAAAATGGGGTTGGCCACTTTTAAAGGAGCCGTCGACTCAAAGAGGAAAAGAAAAAAGGAGGAGGATGAGCACTACACAAATGTTGACCAAAATTAGTCCACTTTGACTTATATAGTGTGACGTAAAAATTTATCCAACGTCTTTTCTTTTCTCATTTTAAAGTTGAAACTCCCTTTTCTTTCCCTAAATTTACCATAATTAAATCCCTAAATATCACATAATCTATATCCTATTAGCCTCTAAAAATTTGAGCTCGAAAATAGAGAAAAACTGTTTAAATAGTAACTTTTTTATCTTTATCCGATTTAGTAAAAATACTTCCAATATCCAAAAATTCCAATTCCAGTGCAAATGGACTATATGGAATATTTAAGTATTAGCTTGTACCTATCTCAGAATTTTTTTGAACAAATATTGAATATTTTACGGTTCAGCTAAAATTAGGTCACTATTTACATGACACTATTGTAAAACTTAACTATCATTTTTAACCATCTAAATAACTTTGTTTTCACTTCAAATTTCATCCAAATTATCTTATGATTTATACTTCCATTTAGTAAGGTTATTGTGACTCGGGTATTAGGAAACACTATTCACATCCTGAGAAGTACTTTCATAACACCAGGATTTTTCGGGCATTACATTTCTTCGTCTCTTAAAAGAAATTTTGTCCTTGAAATTACCTAATTCAAACAACTAAGGGTACTGCTCTCTTATCTAAGCTTTGATCTCCCATGTAGCTTTTCTATACCATGATATCTCCAAAGCACTTTCACTAGAGGTACTGTCTTATTTCTCAACTCCTTCATTTCTCATGCCAAGATCTTTATTGGATCTTCTTCATATTACAAATCTGGTTTGATCTCCACTTTTTCAACTGATAACACATGTTAGGGATATGATCTTTACCTTTAAAGCATAGACATATGGAAGACATTGTGTATCTACTAAAACTTAGGAGGCAAAGCTAGCTTATAGGATACTAGCCCTACACATTTTGTCACTTTGTATGGACCAATAAACCTCATACTTAACTTACCCTTCTTACTAAACCGTATAATTTTCTTCTAAAGTAAAACCTTGAGAAATAATATTGAACATTTTTCCTCTTTAGGTTAAAATAGGACTTCTATTTGTCTAAAGCTACCTTCAATCTATCTTTGATGATCTTTACTTTTTCTTTAGCATCCTTAATCAAATCTAGCCCTATAAGCTTGGTCTCACTCAGCTCATTCCAGTATAAAGGAGTTTTGCACTTTCTTTTGTATAAAGCTTCATAAGGAGCCATTCCTAAACTTACTGTAAGCAAACTAAGCTAAGGAAAGATATCGATCCTAGCTTCCCTTGAATTCAATAACACAACTTTTCAATATATCCTTAAGCACCTATCAAAACATTCTTTAACATAAACATCACACTTAACTTAACATCATAAATCACTCAAGTATTAAGAGTTATCTGAATGAATCTTTTTGATCGACCATCAATTTGAGAATGAAATGCCGTACTAAAACTCAATCGAGTTCCTAAGGCATTATGAAGCTTTTTCTAAAACCTTAACGTAAACCTCAAGTCTCAATCTTATATAATAGAAGTGGGCACTCTATGCAATCTGATGGTCTTAACAATATATAACTTTGCAAGCTTCTTTATAGAGTAATCCATCCTAGCTGGTATGAAATGTGCTTTCTTGGTTAATCGATCTACCATAACCTAAACCGAATCACATATGCTTCTTGTCATTGGTAAGTCGACAACAAAGTCCATTGTGACCCTATCCCATTTCCACTCAGGAATTGCTATAGGGTTAAGCAATCCAGAGGGAACTTAATGCTCAACTTTCACTTGCTAACATGTGAGGCATTTAGTCACAAACTTAGATACATCTTTTTTCATATCTAGCCACCAAAAAAAAGTCTTCAAATCCTAATACATCTTAGTGCTACCAGGATGCAAAGCATTTAGACGATTGTGAGCTTCTTATAAGATCTGCTTTCTCAGTTCTTCCGTATTAGGAACCCATATCCTATTGTGGTAGTATAAAAAACTATCACTCCTGATCTCATACTCAGTAGGCTTCCCCTCTTGAATTGAACTCATCATATTCATTAGCTTATGATCATCTTTCTGAGAATCCTTTACTTGCTATAACAAATTAGGCTTCACTTGCAACTCAAACAAAAGAGCACCATCATTCATCATATTAAGCCGAGCATTCATGGCCCTCATGGCTCATATGAACTTTCTGCTCAAAGCATTAGCTACTACATTAGCCTTCCCTGGATGATAATCAATTAGGCAATCATAATCCTTGATAAATTCCATCTAATGTCTCTCTCTCAAGTTCTGCTCTTTCCATGTAGGAAGATACTTTAAGCTCTTATGATCCATATAAACATAACACTTTTCTCTGTAGAGATAGTGTCTCTAAAATTTTATAGCAAAAACAATAGCTGCAAGCTCTAAATCATAAGTAGGGTAGGTTTTTTCATGCAGCTTTAGCTATTTCTAAGCATATGCAACAACCTTTCCTTCTTGTATAAGAACACACCCCAAACCGTTCAAGGATGCATCATTGTAAATAATGAAAATTTTCTTAAATATTGGCTGTGTTAGGATAGGAGCTTTTGTCATCATAACTTTTAATTTATCAAAACTCTCTTGACATCTGTTATCCCAAAAAAACTTAACATTTTTCCTTAATAAGCGAGTCATAGGTGCTACAATCAAATAAAACCCTTTGACAAACTGTCTTTAGTAATCCACCAAACCTAGGAAACTTTTAATCTCTATCATGTTCTTAGGCGGCTTCCATTCCATATCAACTTTAATCTTACTCGGATCAACTCAAATACCTTTTATAGAAGTTATGTGTCCTAAGAAAGACGCCTCACTTAGCCAAAATTCACACTTGCTGAGCTTGGCATATAACTTCTCTTCTCTCAGAATCTAAAGAACTATTCTTAAATGCTGCTCATGATGTTCGTTACTCTTCGAATAAACCAATATGTCATTAATGAAAACTACCACAAATTGATCTAAGAAAGGTTGGAAAACATAGTTCATTAAGTCCATAAAAGCTGTAGGAGCATTAGTAAGCCCAAATGGCAGTATCAAAAATTTGCAATGGTGATAACGTGTTATGAAAGCTGTCTTAGCAACATCTACATCATTAACTCTCAATTGGTAATATCTGAATCTTAGATCAATTTAGAAAACACCCTAGCTCCTCTAAGCTAACCAAATAGATCATCAATCTTTGGTAGAGGATACTTGTTCTTGATGGTCACTTTGTTCAGTTGTCAGTAATCTACATATAACTAAAGAGAATCATTTTTCTTCTTTATAACAAAATCGATACTCCCCATAATGATACACTCAACCTTATGAAACCCCTATCAAGCAACTCTTACAACTGAATCTTTAACTCTTTTAACTCTATAGGAGCCATCCTATACGGAGCTATAAATTTTGGTGCAATGCTAGGTAGAACTTCAATAATGAACTCAAGTTCCCATTTAAGTGGTAAATCAAGCAACTCTTCAAGAAAACATCCATTTACTCTAACATCGTAGGTATATAACTAACATCTGGTTCTTCCTTTCTAGTATCATACACATGTGCCAAAAAAGCCTGACAACCTTTTCTCAACATCCGTCTGGCTGTAACAGTTGATATAACATTAGATAAAAAGTCTATCCTCTCACCTGCAACTGTAACATTTGCCCAATCTTTATCCTTGAGAGATAGCCTTTTCTGCTTCTAATCCATAATTTCTTGATATTTAGACAACCAATCTATACCCAAAATCAAATTGAACTCATCAAAAGGTAGTTTGATGAGGTCAGCTAAAACCTTTTACCCTTACACCATCAAAGGACACTCTTTATAAACCTTGTTCACTATCACATGTTAGCCTATAGGGTTACTAACCATAATCTCTATGTCAAGAAGTTTTAAAGCTAACCCCTAATCTTATGCCCATGTAGTGCATATATATGAGTGCGTAGACCCTAGATTTATCAAAGCTAAAGTAGGAGAGTTAAAGAGAAGGTAGGTACCGGGAATGATGTCTGGAGAATCTAATTCCTCCCTTGCTCTAATGGCATACTGCCTGCAAGTGTTCTAGGCTTTGCTTGACCCTCTAATCTGGCCCTTTAAGCTTTCTTTGTCCTCTCTTCACTATCACCTCAGTCTCTTCTCTGACCTCAAGTAAAAATAGGCATAGATCCCTATCCAACATCGAATCTTTTAGGACATTCTTTGAGATAATGATCTAGTGAACCACACCCAAAGCATACTCTTAGCTTGCTTTTCCAACACTCTCCCTTATGTCTCTTATGGCAAATCTAACATTGTGTTACCGAAGTACTCTTAGCTGTAGACATTGGAGTACTAGCAACTTGAGATTGTTGCTTTATGTTGTTCTTGATTCCTTGGCCTGATCTCTATGACTGGCCTTGTTTTGGAGGCTGCTATTGTGCAAAAGATTGACTTCTCTTATGCCTCTTCTCAGAAAATAGTATTGCACTGACTAATCTCTGGCTATGTGATCTCTTCTTTTGATAAAGCTCATGTCTTTCCTTCTGAACCTCTTCTACAATATGGCAAGATGCTACTAATGAACAGAAATCTTTAATCTTTATAGGAGCTATATGCATATTAGTCTTTACATTAGCCCCTTCTCAAACCTTTTACACCTATTAGCTTTTAACTGCACCATGTCCTTGGCATATCTACTCAACATAGCAAAGTCCTTATCATACTCTAGTATAGACTTCTAACCTTGCTTGAAAACCATGAACTCTTGCCTTCTGGCATCTAGATAGTGCTAAGTAATATACTTCTTCTAAAACTCTTCTAAGAAGAAGTCCAATGTCACATAAGCTTTATTCTTATGCTCATTTAAAACATCCCATCACTTAAAGGCTTTGTCTTGAAGAAGAGAGGTTGCATAGATAACTTTCTCCTCAGAAGTACACTTCAACTACTGCATGATCCTTATAGTCCTATCCAACTAGTATTCTACCACACTGGCATTAGCCACTCCTCTACCCTTAAAGTCCTTAGCCCTTATCTTTTTTATCCTTTCAAGATATGTCTTTTAGAGAGTTTGAGGTAGTGGCAGTGGTTGCTGAATTGGTAAAGGTTGTAACGACCGTGTTTCGAGGCTTCATGAATAGTGCCACTAGGTCTAGGAAGTGTGCTTGGGGTGTCGGGTCATTACATATAAATCGAGGCAACGACACTAGTCATGAAACTTCAGGAGGCTTTAAATTGATGAGAAAGGAAATTTAAATGTAACACCCCTCACCTATTTCTACAGGAAATAGGCAAGGTGTGCTACTTCCCGCTGAGGTCACCTATCCTTAGATTTCCCCAAGGCCCTTTCATTTAACTTCTTCCCAAGTTTGACCAATATTGACTTAACTACCCATTATGCCCTTCTAATTTTTTTATCCTTTTATTACTGTCTATTTTAGTTTGTTAAAACCCTAGTTTAGGCCTATCAGACATCTACAGACAATCGGGAAGCATAACAGCTACCCAGGTAACAAATCCTAAATTAACTTGGAGAAAAGAACACTTCTAAACCCATTTCCCATCACTTTTTCTTTTTAGACCCTTTTGGTCCTCCAGATCACAATTAATACCAAGTAGCACACAGTAAATAGAACATAGGGTCTTAGACCCATCAATACACAGTTATACATAACATATTAATGTTAACATGCAAAATTGTACACATATATAAGTTTTCAAATATCAGTTTAGCTTACAACCTATAACCCACTCTAGTCTAATATACATGAGTGCATACTACCACAACTCAAAAGGAAAAAGCAAAATACCAAAGACTCGACAATAGCTACACTGGAGATGTCTGGTGCTGATAATCACTTGCTCTACTACTTGTGCATCAGAACATCGACATACTGAGTATAAAACTCAGTGGTGGAATAGATCAAATATAATATGTCAGATATGCATATATGCAACATGTAACATTCCATGCATATAGCAATCACCCTAACTCTACTAAGTCCAGTTTATTTTCAAGTTCAGTTAATTTATTAAATCCTCAGTCTAGTTTATTATAATATAGGCTCATGACAGATAGACAACTCTTTAAAACACCAAATATCTTGAACTATCCTGTGCAGTAGCCCATATTTTAGACCTCGGTAGCTACACCTACCTCACTCGATAGTAGGGATCAGTCTATAGACCTCCCAATACTGGACTGGTAGATAGCAGGGATCAGTCCATAGACCTCCCAATATCTATAAATGGGATAGCAGGGATCAGCACCGAGGGACCTCCCAATACCCACTAATAGACAAATGGATAGCAAGGATCAGCCCAAGTAGACCTCCTAATACCTTACTATACAGGGTTCATCTCAGAATCTCGA
This sequence comes from Hura crepitans, assembly GCA_948208565.1. Lineage (NCBI taxonomy): Eukaryota > Viridiplantae > Streptophyta > Magnoliopsida > Malpighiales > Euphorbiaceae > Hura > Hura crepitans. The sequence continues at coordinate 649 of CANXYI012205228.1, read as the reverse complement.
TGGCTGCACCTGCCACATCCAACACATAGCAGTGGCCCAGAAGGACCAAACTGCCTAGCAGTTGCTAACTCCCTAGTTAACTAGTCAACCCATCCAATGGGTGTCTAACTAATGGGCCAATAACTAAATAAGACTATTAACCTTATTATTTTTGATTCCCAAGTCCATTTTACCATTAAGTTACATGTTACGACACAATGCACACATGATACCAAAATTTCACCTATGGTCGCAAAGTTACTATTCATTTGGTAACTTTACAAGATCAACACTATTCATTTGGTCATTTTTTATGTGTCATGCCTTTCCAATACTAAGCCATACCAAGTTTAATTTCTATCATTTCCTTACTTATTCATTCATAAACCATAATTACATTACAAGATACAAAATCATGCCATGTTACCACTTATTTTACACTTACATCATTAAACCACTATTTTACCCAAATTACATGCTAATGATGCTACCTTAATTATTCATTTCTAGATTAGGATTTATACACTTCCTAACCTCACCATTTCCTCACCTAACATACCATAAACATATTTACACATACCATGTTCCATATTACACACATTTCGGCCAACACTTGTCCATACCCATCCATGTACATTTCTTTCCAAATTAACATGCCAAACCTAATATT
>CANXYI012205182.1:0-11627 GCA_948208565.1 Hura crepitans | reverse complement strand
TACCGCGTGAGGAAGTTGGGGCACTGAGGAAATTCAGAAGAAAGGAACTGCAAGAAAGATACAGTAACAAGAAACCTGATGATTCACACTATTTACTATCTTTTCTTTGAATTCTTACCCGAAAACCCTATTTGAAAAACTTCTTTTTCCTTTTTTTTCCTTCGGTTTTGCTTTCTTGGTTTTTGGTTTCTTCTTCTTCTCATGGCTAAAGTTGGGGTTCTTGAAGCTATGCCCTCTTTTACTGTGTCAGAATTGAAGAAAGAATTGCATAGGCTGGTAAAAGCAATTCTTGATGAGGAAGACTATAGCTTGGAGCTGATTGATGAAGCTACGAAGATTTTGACTGCCTTCAAAGAATTGAAATACAGTATTGTTCCCAATGATTTTAAGTGCCCCATTTCTGGAAAGCTCATGTCTGACCCTGTTGTGTTGTCTTCTGGCCAGGTTAGAGATTGGATTGCTTTGTTTTAATTTTCATAGCATTAGGAATTTTCTTGCTTTTTCTTTGAAAGTGTTCGATTATTTTCTCTTAATTATGGTTGAACAATACAAGGGAGAATTTGATTCTTTCATGTTTTAAGTGAAGAGGATTTTCTGCAGTATGTTTGTCCACACATTTGCTAATGATTTTTAACATTTATGCATTTTGACAGTGTTCTTTTCCATAATTTTCTTTAAAAAAAAGATAATGATGAATCTTTTTTCTCTTTGAAGAAACATTAATGATAATCTCAAAGTCGTCATAAAATTTAGTTTCTTGAACCTTTTTTCTTCGTGTGTATTTGATTTCTATGATTTTTATGAAGAAATACCAAAACTAATAACTGAGAAGAAGGAATGTCTTGAAAACAAGGGTCCAAAAGCGAGAAATCTACAGACTTTAATAACTGGGTAACTAAGCATAATCCAAAATTGGACATGTTGATGTAATCTTGGATTTCTTTTTAGAACTTCGGTCATTAATGTAGGCATATGATAATGTTGCCAGAGCAATCTACACTTTGCTTGGTGACCTCACAAAGAAGGATAAGAAATCTGCTTTCCTTGATTTTGGAGGCTTAATGAGTTTGTCACTGTTAAAGACCCTACATACTTGGGCTGTAATTGATGCTAGTATATGTTGTATGCTGATTTATATATGTGATGGTGACATTTACTAGGAGGAGTAATTTAGTCCATATGTTCAGACACATATTTCTTCCACGTTCCAATGCTTTATCCTTGGATTCTTTGATATATGCTTGCTATGATTTGCAGTCATAATGTTCTGTTCATTTATATTTCTCTACAATGACTTGCAGACTTTTGATCGATCGTCCATTCAGGAGCATGGGTTTGATGAAACTATCATTATTTCTAATGTTTTGGTGCGAGAAATGATTTCACGATGGTGCAGGCAGCGTGGGATTGAGCCCCCCAATCTTGCTGCAGATGCTGATGAGGATGTGGATGTCCATGCAGATAAAAGCTTCTTGAATTCATTGATTGAAAAGCTTTCCTCCTCTTCTCTTTCTAATCAAATAGAAGCTGCAAGGCGGCTTCGAATGTTGACAAAAAATAACCCAAAATTTCGAGTCATTTTCAGCAAGTTCCCTGATACCATTTCCAAATTAGTCTCCTCATTGGTGCTAAGTGACCCAACTCCTGATCCTACTCTTCAAGAAAATTTGATTGCAACAATTTTTAACATCTCCATTCTTGAAGATAATAAGGTACTGCTTGCAAGATGTCCCCATGTTATCCCTGTACTTATTGATTCTCTGAAATTTGGAAGTATGGAAGCAAGAAGCAATGCTGCTGCAACACTGTTTACCCTTTCTGCTGTGGATTCGCTCAGACTTTCTATCGGTAAGTCAGGTGCTTTTAAACCTCTGATTGATCTTCTAGAGGAAGGGAACCAAGGAGCTATCTTGGATGCTGCGAGTGCAATTTATAACCTCTGCATTGCTCGTGAGAATAGGGGGATAGCAGTACATGAAGGGGCAGTGAGGATAATGTTCAAAAAGATACTGGATGGCATACTTGTGGACGAGTTGACAACAATTATTTCAATGCTTGCTAACTATCCCCAGGCTGTTGCAGAAATGGTAGAGCTCAATGCTGTGTATCATTTGCTTAGTCGAATTAGAGACAATGAAGAAAATTCTGCACGCAACAAGGAGCACTATGCTGCAATCTTGTATGCAATTTGTTTGAACGATCACACTAAGCTGAGCGAAATCAGGGAGGACGAAAATGCCAACCAAACACTTTCAAAACTTGCAAAACATGGTTCTTCAAGAGCAAAGAGGAAGGCTGAAGGGATCCTCCACTGGATAGAAAAAGGGGCTTCACTTGCTCATAATACTGCATGATAACAAAGTCTTTACTTGAGAGAGACACAAGTCAAATTTTTCTTTCTGTAAATTCAACTTGTCCAGCCTTCTGTCATTGTAAATACCTGTATATTTCGCCAATTCTTATCCCAGGGAAGTTTTTGTCCACGTGAGGCTAACAGAGGAGTCAAGGAAACATACAAGATTTGATTTGTTATGATTTTTTGTAACATCAAATTCATAAATGAAGAATAATTCTAGTTTGTTTTGAGCTCCGCCTGCCTGCCTGCGTAAATTCTTGAATGCCTCAATGACAATGTAGGATTGCTAATGTTTGAGATTACATGGTTTTCATTGACAATGCAAGGGGAGAGGGAATGTACTATGTAAGGCCCACTGTTAGAAAATATGCAGGTGAGTCTCTTAGATGAAGCTTTGTGAATGGCTGGAATTGAAGGGTGTAAACTGTTGCTTTCAGCAGCAACTTTAAGAGTGTCGGCAGCATATGTAGTTTTTTTAAGAGAATTAGTTAAGGTGATGGCTCAACTAATAGAGAAGTATGAGTTAGATGACAATGATAATGCCAAAAAGTATTATTACAAAGAAAGGAGCAAAGAGAAAGTTGATGGAGAAAGGTAGTGAGATTTCAAAAATTAGGCTGATTCATTTTATATACAATCCAAAAATTAGGCTGATTCATTCTTCCATAGTTCTGCTAGTACCCACAAGAATTTGGCTAGTTGCTCATTTTCTTGTTAGGTAGTGAGCTTGCTAGTTTACCTAATTAATTGTATAGTGATAAAATCTAACAACTTGCTTGACATCTTTGAGTCTGTTTGTGTTACATAGTTTAAGGTTATTTTTGTGTTCAAATTTCATAGAGTAATCATGTATCTAAATTCTTTTAAGTGAAAATTAATTTTAAAGTCACGAAAATAAGACAAAAATGTTAAAAATATTAATTTTTTTTAACACAAAATGTCCATTTAAATTCAATTAATAATACCTACATTTTCGAGTAGAAGTAGAAAAACTTTTATTATGAAGAAAAATTCATACTTATTTTATCACTCGTATACAATTCTAAAAATTCCTTGCGTTTCTTAATTTAATTATATAAACTAATTCCGACCCAATATAAATCTCTTTTTTTTCCGATTCGACTTTCATAGTGTTATTAAATTGGATTATAATTCGGACACAATAAAAATTTAAGATGCAAAAGAAACATATAAGATAAATATAGTGATAGTTGAGGTTAATTCAATCTATACGGTTTTTTTAATCCATTTATTTTTCCAGATGATTTGCGTTCATTTAATCTCTTAAATAGCTAAGTTGCAATGAATCAACACATGAACTCTTAAGAAATATATGAATTATTTGCATTACAAGAACCTCAACTTAACACACTAATACATATAATATATATTTGCATTCATGCTTTTGCTAAGTATCACTACACACTCTAAACTAACACAAAAATGAGCATTGGTTTAAAGGTCCTTTCTTCTTCTTCTTCTTCTTCTTCACTTAAGCAGCCTCTTGAATTTTATGAAGCACAGGTAGGCACTAGGCACGCAAAGAATGCTGGCATCTTCTTCTACATTCAAGCAAGAAATTCCATTAAATTTTGGAACAATCCTCTGTGTGTAGGGTTTGGTACTCATTGGGCTACAACGTTGGCCCATTACCATTAAAAAAATAATTATCATAAAAGTCCAATCTAACATTTGACTTAAGGTGGAACCGACACCATTAAAATCATGATTTTCATTGATTATGGGGACCATTAAGTCAATCATTCAAACTGTAATATTCAAAAGATAAGCAAGCAAACAGAAGGGTGGGGTCGACCCATTAACGCATTAACAAGTGTTCTTAGTTGACACGCATCCAACAAGACCTTCAAATATTTCAACGCCACTTTGAAAATCTACGCCATCTGTGGATTTATACCAAACCTCTTTCTGTTTTTATTTTTGTTTATTATTCTGAGAACAAAGGAAAATAAATGAACTGACCCGCTTAGAAGAGCGAAGGAGCTCAGGTGGAATTTTGTAGAGATCTTCATCGACGGGTTTAGGAGGCCTGACGTGGAATTTAGGACGATTGTGACCAGGCACGGCCCCGTTTTTGTCCTCCCTATCCTTCCACGCATTGTACAGCGATGGTTGTTTCCTTGGCGGTTCAGTCACGTCACGCACTTTCCCTTGTTTTCTCTGTTCTGAACTCACTCTCCTCTCTCTCAGTACTCTTGTCTGCACCCAAAAAACAAAATTCAACACACCATTTGTCATTACCCATTACAGATCTATATAAATGGAGTTCACCTTTGCTGTTTTCGTTTACCTTGGTTGGGTTTCCAAGATCCTGAGAAGCTTTCTTCAAATGGGTAGCAAGTGCCCCGTCACCACATTCACCTGAAGAAGAACTGTATCTTATCAACCCTGCTTGTCTTGCTGACTCAAAATACTGAGTTATTGGCAGCTCGTTTGCCTTCTCCCAATCCCCAAACGCTGGAATTTGCCCACTCCTTTTCAACTCCTAAAACAAATCAAAACCAACAACCGAATTAACAAAGAGAATGAGAAGAAAAGTAAAGAGCAAGAAAAGGGAGCTGAGCTTAATTACATCCATGCCGTGGGGCTAATTTTTGAGCAGAGAAAAGGAGAAGCCAACAAAAAGAAAAAGATCGGGAGAGTTGTTGTTTCTTATCTTAAAAAAGAAGAGAGCAAAAAGGGGTTTAAAAAAAAAGAAAAAAAGAAAAGAGGTTTTGGGGATTCTGAAGAAGCAAAGTTTCACTCAGGATTTGCAGAGAGAATCTACAAAGAAAGATACATCTCAGTTCTTTATAGCACAGTAGTTGTACATCACCAGAAACCAAGAAAATTTTACTAAGAAAATATGGGCAAGTGGTCGGCCAATGGAGATGTGGCAAATTTTTTGTCAACTTTTGGAGATTATAAATAAGTTGAATTCTTCTCTCACCCCATTTCCCATGTAAATAAATGATCATTATCTAAAAAAAAAATTATTTTTAAATATAAAAATATTTAAAAAAATAACCTAATTTATGCAAATTAAATTAATATATTATCATAATATCTATAGAAATAATCATATATAGTTTCAAATAATTAAAAAATTAATTTTTTAATTAAATTTAAATTTAAAAATTTTAATATATTAAAATTATTTTTATCACTTTTAATTTATCAAAGTTGATTGCACTCCAATCGAATAATACAAGTATAAAATAATTAGATTTTATAAAGGTTATTTAATACAGTAATAATTAAGTAATTTTTATTTATTATTCATATGCAGTTTGCATTATAAATAAAGAAATATTTTTTAAATTTAATAATTTTTAATTATTAATTTATATTAAATTAAATTTATAGAATGGATATTTATTGAAAGCGAAACTTTTACTTTTATTACTTTCTGAGAATTGTTAGAGCTAAATTCACGCGGAGGCAAGAAATGGGGCCCCATAATTTATGGATTTGCTTATATATATTTCGAGAATGGTGAGTTTTAACTGTTACAGAAAGTGAGGTGTGGGTCTTAGCTGTGAAAGTAAATTCTCAAACTGCCAAAAGTCATTTTTCTTTTTCTTTTATTAGATATTCTAAAAATTAAAAAAATAATAAAATTAAGAGTGCCCTCTTGAAGTGGGAATGCCACTGTCATTGCGTCTCTGTCTATCACTCTTTTTCTTTTAAAAAAAATTATTTTTGTACTGTTCGTTAATTGATTTACATTGCCTTAATAAATGTGGATTAAGAGTAAGTAAATTTTGTATTATACTTAGTTTTTATATCACCAAATTTTTAAAAAATTTTGCTAATAAAGAAATTTAAGATGGATATTAACATGCCAATCGAAAATTCTCACTTATAGTTTGATATCAAAACAAAATTGTTAAAAGTTGGCCACCAGATTCGGCGGTCATTATTGTTGAAGTTGATTGTGATTAAAACAAGTCATTGGTATTTTTTTATTAAAAATAAAATTATATTCATATATAACTTATAAAATATTATTTTTTATAACTCATATTATATAATTAGCATAAAATTTCAAGTACAATAAACGAATTATTGAGAAAATATAAATAAATTAGGTCAAATAGATCAATTGGATTAAATTATAAATAGATTATTCGTAGATCAAATTTAATTTTGTCGCCACTAAAATTATTCTATTCTCTCCAAAATTAAAAAGTGAGATTAAGTATCATAGTATTTTTTGGTACATTATAATATTCATAATTAAATATATATTTTTTAAAATATAATAATAAATTATTATATTTTAAAAATTAAATATCTATGTGCGAGTATTATAATATATCGTTGTATCGAATTATTATAAAAAATTATGAATGTTGAAGTAGATTAAAAAAAAGGCATAAAATACCTGAATTATTGTCAAGAAAGTCAAATTATTCACCTAACTTTGACAAAAAGAAGAGAAAAGGATTTTATTAGCTCCTCATTTTGGCATTTTATGAATTCCATGGGAATTATGGGTATTTTTTTGTTTTAAAGTTGACTCTGAAGTCTGAACCAGAGGATGTTATACTGATAACCATTATTAATTAACCGTGATGAGGTGGCAAATGCCTTTTTCTGTCTTTTGAAATTTGGAAGCCGTAATCGAAACGTTGTAGTATTAGTCATGAGTAGTAAGTAGGTTTGCGATTCAATTTTCTTGATTTATTTTCATATAATTAATGATATTTTCAAAGTAGATCTATGCTTGCAGTGCTATATCAACCCTACCTACAGGCTATATGATCATTTTTCCTCAATAAGAAAAAAAAAATTATATCAAGCGAAAATACATTTCGTATAGTTCATATAATTTACGGCTAACCATCACAGCACCGAAAAAAAAATCCTATCAAAAATTATAGTTCAGATCAGCTATAATTTTTTTGGACGGTTTAGTTTATATTTGTTTTCGGGTTGAGTTGATTCAAATGAAAATCTTGATTAACTTAAAAGTTCAATGATTTGGTGATTAAATCATCTCATCAATTAATAAAAAATTATAATTACCGATTCACTATTGATTAAGAAATATTTTTCTATTAATTAATTGACATGAATTAAAATATTAATACTGTGAATTTCGAATATCAAATAGTTTCTTTTTTCTCCTCACACTTTTACGTTCATTTGCGAATGTTTTTTACTTGAAACTCAAAAAAAAGAACAACGAACTAAAAATCAAAAAACCAAAAAACAGACAAATTCAAAACTCTCTTGTGCTCTTTCTTTTCCTCTCTCCATCGTTTCGCATTTTGATTAATTTTTACTTCCTTTTATTTCATTTGTATTCTTTTCTCTTCGGCTAGTGTTCTCTTCTATTAAAATTTTAATTTTAATTAACAAGGCAAATGACGTTTTCTTTTTTTAATTTTGTTTTTCTTTCTGGACTATGATGGGTAAAGGGAAAATCAAGGGCAAGCATTTGACATCCGTGCCAAATTTGCAAACTGAGGTGACAAAAGGTTAAAAAAATTGGTTCGGAAATTGAAGTGAATTTTGAGTAATGTTTGATGCACAGAAAATGGTCAAAATAATAATATCCTTTGCGTGTTCTCTGCGTTCGCAGTTGGAAAAGGGCAGAGATAAAAATATATATATATATATATTGATTGTAATCTGAAATGCCTCGTGGAGTGATACATGCTGATTCAACTCTGACTTTTAATACCTAAAACTTGGGACTCTCTGTGAATAATGCCTCTAATAATACTCGTGTATTTTATTATACTATACTTTTTTGACGAAATAGCACATGATCAGAAATTAATTTTTTTTATTTTTTATTTGATTCAATTTTAAAAATATTGTTATTATATAATGTTTCATGATTAAAAGAAATTTTATTATTTTATACTATTTAACTTTCATATATCGATAATTTAAAAATAAAATTAAAAAATATTTTTATTAAAAATTAAGAATAAAAGATAATAAAAAATTAAGAATGAAATCTATGGGTTGAGAACAGAAACTGAATGTGGTTAATCTATTTATTGAAAACCTTGACGACATATTTAAGAGCATTAGACATAAAGTCAAGGATGAAGTAGATACCTGTAATACCCAATCGAATATTATCAACTGGCAACTAATTAATGTGGAAAACTGAAGATTTTCCATGTGACCAGTTGGCTGCTTCATATGCTAATTTTTTTCTTTTTAAATAAATTTCTCATTTTATTTAACTCAATTTCTATATTTACTTAGAATACATTTATTTAAGTAATAAACTACTTAAAACTAAGCAAATACTCTCTATTTCAGCAGTGAAATTCTTAATTAATTATTTATTACACTACCACAAATGTAATCTACATCGACAGTAAAAAATTATTACAGTATATATTAAAATTGTACTATAAATATGTAACAACAGTTTTGAAAAGCTGCATATATATATATATATATTGTAAATCTGTAGTTTTATATAATTACGGGTAATAATTTCAAATATATTATTTAAAATATTTTGTAAAAGACTTATTATGTGGTAGTGTTAATTTCCGTTCTCAATTGACCATCAACTTTATATTTAATCAATTTTTCACCTTTTTATTTAAAAAAAAATTATGACCATTGGAATATGGTCTTAAGTACAGTAGCCAACTCATTTCAGGTCATAAATCTGATTCTTAATTAAGCTAGGGAGTTCGAAGGCCTAAAATTTTTTGAAATGAATAGATAGTTAAAAAAAAATGAATTCTAATTTCACTCTGTTTCAAGATCTAAGGCTTCATTTCTCTATTAAAAAAAATTGATCTTCATGTAAGAACCGAATCTATGAACCATTTCAGGCTTAACTACAATAGGGAATAGTAATTTAAAGGGCCTTACTTCTATTTCAGAAAAAAGATTGTCCTGTTGGTATTTAGTCATTGAAAAAAGAAAAAGAAAAATTCCAATAAAATGAATTTTTTTATCAACACTATAGTGTGATATTAGTGTGTCTATTTGATTTGGTTGAAGGCATGCAGTGATTTTGTCAACCTTTAAAAAGGAGGACATTTACGATATAATTGAAAATCAAATGAAAGCTTATCATTACCTCCTCAGTTCAAATTGTTGAGTAAATGCCCTATCCACAGGCTATACTTTGGTTTAATTGATAATGTCTTAGGAGTTGGGAGAATCAGCCAACCCTACAGCTGGATGTGGGGAGAGCATGGTTGAATTTTTTTTTATTATAATTGAATCAAAATGATGACAAATCCAATTTTAAACGAAATTTCAAATCGAAATTAACTAAAATTTTGTATCAAATCGAAATATAAAAAAATTAAAGTTAATAAATTGAATAGAACTTTTAAAAAATGCATAAAATTATTAAATTCTAATTAATTAAATCGAATAAATTAATTAAATTTTTAAAAAATTATAAATCAAATTAAAACGATTTAACTCGATTTTCGATTATAACTAAACATCCTTCACCCTAGTTAGATGCACCTAAAAAGCATCCCATTCCTGCTGCTTATGGTTGTTGAGTTCCACCAATGTAACGGCTTTGACTTCATTAAAGTGACTGTACACACTTTATATCTATAGTATAGGTTTCGATTAACGGTGAACACCTTTAGACTCTATACTGTAAGATTCAAGCAATCAAAGCTTGTTCTTAGCCCTTTGAAGTTTCCTTCTGGCTTTCAGAGCTGAAGACATCAGCCATATGGCAGCTAGGACTAGGAGCTCTTTATTTTGGAAAAGAAGAGTAGGTATACAAATATTATAAAATTGAATTCCGTAAAAAAAAAAAAAAGTAACTTGTATAATTGTACTTCGCTAGGAAGGGATTAATTCCTTTTTTTTTTTTTTATCTCAATAAATTTTATGTTAACTTCATTTATAGATTTCATTTTTAACTAAATGTAACTACGATTTTTTTTATTAAAGCCTTCAATTCCTCCATACAAAACTTCAAATGAACATACCTTATTGGATTACATGAACATCAATCCGACATCCAATTCGAAACCTTATTCTCAAGCAACATCATCAATAGTATTAATAAGGGCGTAGTGTAGGATCATGTGGAGGATCATATCTACAGACAACAATCCACTTGTCAGGAGCGCATTGGGCCCTGTAACATCCTAAACCAACCGATCTATTGGACGCAACTTGAGTGTATTGCCAACAGGGATCGAAAATGAAATGGCCGTAAGGGTAGCCAGCACAAGAATTAGTAGCATAGTTGTAGTGCATTCTCTCTCTAATCCAAGAGTTTACAGCACTCACCCCTGTTAAGCTACTATTATCAACTCTAACATTAAATAAAGTGAAAGAAAATTCCCAGTTAACATCGCAAAACCCAACACTCATGTCCCCCAACACTTTGGCATGATGCGCCAATGTCTGGTTCCATGCCAGAGGTGCTACACCAACTGCTGCTCGAGCTCTGTTATGTGCCTTCAGGTAGTCTTGAGGAGAGTTTTGGGCATTGCAAGGAACCGCCATACCCACCACCACATAAGCAACATAAACTGAGATCTTCAACGTACCCATAAGAAGATTTATGCTATTATTTTGCTTCTTCAAAATCAAAACTCAATCAAAGCATGAGAATTGTTGAAGTATTCATAGAAATAAAGCATCAAAGTTTTCATTTTTCTAGTGTTCTTTGATATCTGGAATCATCTTTATTAACCATTTTCTATAACAGCACGTTCTATGTATGCGCCATTAATGGACCTTTAAATTAAAATGAAGGATAAGGATGATGAATCAGCACAAATATTAAAGACTATACAATTAGATCAAATTTAAAGATTAATATTTTGTTGGAATTTGAAGATTAACCTATTTTTTCTCTTTTTTATGATTATTCTGGTGTCGTGGGCATAACTACATGAACCTGATGTTAACTTTTAATCCATCTGTGTAGCATGTGATGATTATTAAATTTGTCTTACTTCTATGTAGCTGCATCTAAGCAATAATTAATACTATACAGACAAAAAAAACTCTAATAATGATTCAATTTTTTTTTAAAAAAAATCGAATTTTTTTTTTCATTGAATTTCAATATCAAATTAAACATGTCATAAATATAATAAAATAATGAAACTTTAATATCTTTTTTTTGGTTAACATCTACTTCAAAAAATAATAAAACACCATAAAGGCCTTCATCAATATCAGCATTAAAAGAAATAAAAAGTATAAATACGTGTTTCGATCATGCCAATATCGATTCTCAGCAATGGGGTTATTTTTTTGAAAAAAAAAAAGAAATGTAACGCTTCGTTAG
>CANXYI012204882.1:0-10091 GCA_948208565.1 Hura crepitans | reverse complement strand
ATATATATATATCGCAGTCATGAGTAGTGACACTCAAGACATGAATAGTACCTTTCTTACTGATTAAGAGCATATATATATATATATATATATATATATATATATAAAATAGGTTGTGGTGTAGTTTGACATGAAAATAAGAACATTCGGATGGTTAACAACTAAAGACATGTGTACATGTGAATAGTGCTTTTCTAAATGAACAATATTTCTCGATGCCCATGTTACACTAATGTTACAGGATGAAAGCATTAATTAAGAAATAATTTTGGGTAAAGTTTAGAGTGAAAACAAAGTCATTAAGCTAGTTAAAATAGAAGAGAATTTTTTATGGTAATGTACTGTGAATAGAAACATAGTTAAATCTAAACCATAAATTAGTGTTTTTGCTCAAATGGACTTAGAAATGCTATATCATGAGGCTTAAATATTCTAAGTAGTATAATGGGATTGGAATTAGAATTGGAATTTTTGAACATCAAAAAGTATTTTATAAAAATCAAGCAAAGATTAAAGTATTAATGTAATTCGATTTTTTAGCATAGTTTATTCGGGCCTTTTGGGTATTGATTTAAGTGATTTTCTAGGACCCTAAGGGATGTTAATTAAGGCTTTAAAATAGAAGAAAATAATTTTAAAAAAGAAAATAAAGACTTGAAATATTATGAGCCATTGGATTTTTATAGGTGTTAAACTTGGCTAATGATTTTAAAAGGTATAAAAGTCTACAAAAGTGGGTTAAATAAAAGAAGATTTCATCTTCTTCCTTACCCAAGGGAGCCAATGGCATGGAGAGTCTCTTTCCCTCTATTGTTGTTTTTTATTTCCTCTAAAAGTCCACCACCCAATCCTTCTAAATCAATTTAAAAGCTATATTACGCATCCTTTGTGAGAGAGTTTCTAAAATGGAGGAAGAAATCAAAAGAATGTGAGGGATTTTATTCTAGGGTGAATAGTATCCATTCCTCAAGTAAGTGGTTTTTTAGATCTTATATTTTTAAAAGGTTTACTAAGGGTTTAATGGAAGATATATGGAATTAGATTAATTATTGGAAGCATATTGTAATTATTCTAAATTTTTTATTTGTGTTGGAAGAGAGAAGGAAAAGAAACAAGGAGAAAAGATAAAGATAAGCTAATTGAAGTTTTAGAAGCCATTTTGGCTGACTTAAGTAAGCGTATGCAATTTTATTATGTGATGTAAATACGTGTGTGTGTGTTTGTAAAGTGGTGTGTGTTTGAAAGATATATGTAATAAATAAAGTATTTAGTAATTAATGCTAAATGTTTATAAATGATGATAAATTATAGGTTTCATGAGGTTAATTGAAATTATGTTAAGATGAGAATATGATATGTGTGGTGTGTGAATAGTTGTGGCTGAAACATATGTATGTATGAGACTATAGTTGATAAAGGTGTAACATGCTTCTTTTAACAATAAATAGTTGTGGCTGAAACATATGTATGTATGAGACTATAGTTGATAAAGGTGCAACATGCTTCCTTTAACAATATTTAGTGAAATAAACTAGTGTCTATATAATTGTGTGTTAAAACATGAAAATGAGGCCTAAGGCATAGGAATATAAATTATTTGCTAAAGATAAATTAAAAGGTTACATGTAACCATTAACATTAAGTTATATGTATAAATGTATGGTAAATGTGTTATACCATAAGTAGTAGTGCTTGAATTGTGCTTAATGAAAGCTTAAATGAAGAATAATTAAAATAAACAAGGTATGTGTATAGTTGTTGGCATGGTTGGATGATTTAGCTTAATGTCTTTTAGAAGTATGTTATATATAAGGTATGTTAAAGTGTATTTAACAAGGATTTGGGCAGTTATAATGTTAAAAAGTGGGGTTTTAATCTTAATAAGTCATGCATGTATAGAGTATGTATGAATGATTATGAAAAACCTAGTATTTGTGTTGATGAGCATAATTGGTTCTAGAGATGCATATGTATGTACCATAGTATTAGAACTCATGTAAAATGTAAGGTGTTATGTGGATTTTAATGTGAGGATATAAAGTTAAAGCTATAAGAAGAAATATGTAAGTCCTAATATATGATAAGTTTGTTTAGAGTTGGAAAGTATGGTGTTAAACAAGTAGTAACCATGTTATATAATTTGATGTTTAATAAACATACATAAAGTAGGTTATTATATATTAATGGTTGATAAGGTAGATAACCAATATGCTTATAACATTTAAACAAGAGATATATTATGCATTGATAGCTTATATAAAACATATGTATAGGGTATATAGGTAATTAAGATGGAATGAAGTGGCTATATAATAATGATTATGAAATATAATATGGATGTAAGTAGATTAATGCATAATTAAGGAACTGAAGTATGTATGATGTGCATGGTTATCTATATATGCTATGGCCAAATGGCCAATGAGATGGATTTGTATGCTTGATGCATTCTTGATTAAGAAATATGATATGATTATAATAAAGGTATGCAATACTTGAAATGTATGAATGATAATAGGTGTTACAAACGAATATGATGTATGACATGGAAAAAGTCTTATAATAAGATATCAATATTTATACAATGCTTAAGTAATGGAATAACATATATATCTAAAGTGAATGCGAAATGTATATGGCATGACAATGCAAGTTGCATGGCCGAATGGCCTAATAATATGAAATAAGTTTGCCTAATACTTTTATGATAAAGGAAAGCATAGTATAACTAAGGTAAATACAACTGTAGACATTGGATTTCTAGGGCTCTCATGTTTAGATTGCCTAATGATGAAGAAAGGACAAAAATTTTGATAAATAGGAATGTTAACGTCCGATTCAAAGATCTCTTCACTCAAAATTTTAAAGTCTATTAATTTTAAGTATAAAAGAAGGAAAAAAATCCTTTATAATTGAAAAATGTTGCATTTTACGAGCTTTGGGCTGCTAAGGGGCAAAACCACATCATTTTGTTCTTGAAATGACCATTTTGCACCTTACTAAAAGGGTTGTTTTAAGAGGAAAAAAGGTTATTTTAAACCTTGCCAAAATAGCTATTTTAATAGGCAAAATGGTTTTCCATACTTCACTAAAACAACCATTTCACTTCTATAAAACGACACCATTTTTCAAAAGAGGTAAAATCTGTACAGGATTCCACTTTGGGCAAAACAAGTATTTGGCCTAAAAATGGTTGTTTTCCCCTAAAACAATCATTTTACCTTGGCCCAAAATGGTTGTTTCATGCCTTGTTTTGTGTGTATAAAAGGTGAATCTTATGCCAGTCTAAACGGTCGACTTTTCTTAGTAAGTTCACGCCTAAAGGTGCAAAAACACTTTCCAAACACCATTTTTTTTCTAATTTCAAAAGGTTTTTTCAAAAATTATTTGCCTTTTTCTCTTAAGTTAATTAGAGATAATTGTTGAGGGCAATTATTCACGGTGGGTTAACCAATTCTCTTCTTTCTTCTTTTATTTCTTCTTTTATCTTTTAATTCATCTACTAGTTAGGTGGTGTGCCCTTTTTAATTTATTTTCTTTGTTACCCATTTACTAGTTAAATGTGGTAACCTTATTTTATTTATGTACTCATTTACCAGTTGGATATGGTACCTATAGATTTATGTTGTTTTACTAGGGATAAGGCAGTTAGTATTTGGAGTCACCACTTGGCTCTACACCAGGACCCCTAATCTTTTGCCCAAAGAGGGTTCAAAATTAGAACTTATTTATGCTCTAATAATATACCCTCCTTGATATTCGAATGTTTATTAATCCTATATCATACAAGCAATCATTTTAATTAAAGCATTCATGTCACCTTTTCACATAGGAAATAAATTGCAATAAAACATGAGTGTATGTTGAACATTCATAAATTGGATCATTTATTTGTTATTTTTTGACCTAACAACTGCCCATAATTTTATAAGAATTGGTGGTAATTACCCAACTCCCATCTCTAGGAGATTGGCCTTTGTTAAAATACATTTTTCATGTAACTTTTATTAAGGAAAACTCAAAATCATTTTATTAAGAAAACACTAATTCGTTATGTACAAAACCATTGATTTGAGGTTAGGCTTTTTGGCATGTAAAACAAGTTATTAAGCTACCTATGATAACCTAAAATAGTCAAAGAAATAAAAGGTACAAAACCAAATAAACAAATAAGGAATAGACTATTGGTCCTATCTTTGCATCATTAAGTTCGTGCAAACTACCTAAGGCTCTAGTCTATGTCCGTTAGGACTAGATGTATCATGGCTAATATGTACGTTCGGACCTCCTACCCAGTAAGAATGATCACACTTATACATCTCAAGGAGAAAGGTTAGTACCATGAATAATGGTTTATGAGGACCTAAGAATAATACCAAACAAAATGATAACAACTCATGTGATGCAAAAATGAATGATCATGATACATGCCTAAATGATGATTACAACTAAGAGAATGATGAATTAATCATGCAAAGGAAAACATAAAGATAAATACAGATATTCATAAGGACTAGAATTCAGAACATATGTTTGTACGGACTACACTCCTCATGGAAAGGAGCCCATACAGACCACAAAATAGAATAAGCATATATAAAACATATATATCCGGGTGAACTAAGATCCTTATGAAAGGGAGTCCGTGCAGACCATATATTAATTCTAGAATATCAACAATATGCATATTAAGGAACAAAATAGTCATATAATATGATAAAAGCATGCAAACATGTTAATATGGTAAGCATAATATGTTAAAACATAATATATAAAGTAAATGGAAAACTGTTATCAAATAATAGTCTGTATAGACATCAAATCATATGAATAGTTAAATATTAAGTCCATACAGACCTTATCATGCATTAAGATAAGTCTATATGATTAGAGTGTCAATTACAGAATGATTACATTATTTAATAGGCAATTATATACAATTAAAACAATTTAAGATAATAATCTACCCCTATAATTGACGTGGGGATTACATAAAACCACCTCACATATGATTAATCATGGGAGATCATCAGTTTATGAAAGTAAATATGAATAAATGGATATGAATATAAATAGAGGCCTCAAATCTTACCTTATAAATATGCTTTAAGCAATAATACAAAAGTAAGGTTTTAAGAAGAATAGTTATTTTTTAGTGTGGGCTAAGGTCTAGTAGCACGATTCCTGCTTTAGAGTCCACGCCTAGACTCTCGGAATAATAGGTTTTGAATTTTTGGAATTCCTTCTCTAATTCTTCCTTGAGAGGGTATTTATAGGTATGATAGGTGGCTCTCCTATCAAAAAGAGGTAAAGTCCTAGTGGGATTGGAAAATAGAGTCTCAATAGGAAGTTCACACTTCTAGAAGCTTTTTGTTGGCAAGTCTATATGAACCTTAGTCACTAGGTCCATACAGACCTAAGCTTTGTGTTCACCCGCATGGTTTATGGGCCTTAAGCCTAGTTTTGGGCTGAGTCTATGTTAGTCTATGTAGACATGGGCTTTGGTTTGTCTAGCCAAACTATGAGCCATGGGCCTACTATTCTAGGCTAGGTCTTGGTTGGTTAGTGTGGACTTAAGAGCACCAAGTTTAGGCAGACTTATACCAAGGTGGTCCATATGGACCAAGGTTTTAGGTTGATTGCCTTGTTGCTTAAGCTTGTCTTTAGTTATCATCATAGGCCTAAAAAGTGAATGAGCTATACCGTGGGGGCTTCACCCCTGCCCCCACCCCAAATTCCCATTTTTTTGTAATTTGGGCTGCATTACGAGCTTTTCAAGTTGGGTTAAAGTCTAAATCCATAGGAAAGTTCTAGACCTAAAATCCAGGTGTCTATAGTTGTGCCCACTTTGGTGTGTGCTGTGAAATGCTAAAGCAACAATGCACATCAAAGTATCTAAGTTAGAGATACTTACTTAGAGTTATACTTACCTAGCATGAAGCTACATTGAATACAGATGCTTGCCTCCAAATCAAAGTAAAAACTAGCTAAACCTGAATTGTATCTTCCCTACAAAAAAAAAAGATTGATATTGTGAAGATAAACTACACTAAATGTGGGTGCCTGCTCATCTTTAGGTGAAGTGAAAATCCAACTAAATATAAACATACCTTTGCTTCTAAAATTTTCAAAAGATAAAGTTTGAAAGTAAGCTAAATCAAATATGGATTCCTGTTCACATTCAGGGGAGATAAAATATTAAATTAAAAAGAATTACACCGAATATGGGTACTTATTTGCCTTCAGGTTAAGATAAGCTACATAGAATATAAGTACCTATTCACCTTCAAGTTTGTAAGTTACAGATGGACCAAACCGAATACGGTGATAAGTCCAAAAGAGTTGACCAAGCTATTGGTGATAAGTTCGAAAGAGTTGACTAAACCAAATTTGGTGATAGGTTTAAAAGATAGTCTGATGGTATGGATCAAACTAAATATGGTGATAAGTCTAAATAAGCTAACCGAACCAAATCTAGTGATAGCTTTAGATAAGTAGAAAGTTAACCGAATCGAATCTGGTGATAAGTCTAGATAAGTTGAGAGTTAACCAAGCCAAATTTGGTGATAAGTCTAAAAAATAGTCTTATGGTATAGACTAAATCATATCGGTGATAGGTCTAAATAAATAGTCCAACCATATCTAGTGAAAGGACATTAATATCGTGCAAGTAGGTGTGTGACATCATGTGCACATGTGTTACGTGTGATGTAAATGCATGACTGATGAATGAGTTAAAGGCTTAAATGTATTTAGGTGCATAGAAGTGATAGATGTATGCTGCTAATGCATATAAGTGTGTATTAAGAGATATGCATGTGTGAGTTGTTACAGACTGATATGAATGTAGTGCCCTATATGGGTAAGTTTATGCTTTAGATAAATAAATGAATCTTTCCCAAGATGCATAAATAAATGTAACTCCTAGATGATGTGCAAGTTACCTTTCCTTTGTGTTCTTAAGCTATGTGAGCTATATGACTGATGTCTGAATAAGGTGTTTATGCCAAATGGTGAATGATGATACATGTTTACACTGATGCACGCAAACCTAATTCTTTTCAATAATGCATATGTATATATGATATGTGCCTGAAGTATGTAACTATTGTTGGATGCATTAATGCCTACTTAATGTGAGAATGTGAATGAACCGATACATGTGCAAATGTATTAATGTGTCTGGTGATTAGATGTGACCTAGTTTTCTCTTAAATGAATGAATGCATTTTATCCTACCTTAAATGAATGAGCGTGGAAACATGAATGTGGTGAATGAGATGACTCTAGTGAATGAATATGGTGATTGAATGATTTGATATGAATATGTCATAAATGGATATGGGTTAATAAATTTAGTGATACTAGTGAATGAATGAATGATATGCATATTGGTTCCTAATCTCCTCTAAATGAAGGAATGAGGTGAGGTATGTTTTTAACTAAATAATGAATGATGCATTTCTAATAAATGTAGTGATGCATGTGTTTTTTCTTATTCTCTTCTTAAATGAATAAGGAATTTGAATGGATGCATGTACAAGTAGCTGGATTGTAACACTCCCTACCTATTCTCGAAGAAAATAAGCAAAGTGTGCTACTTCCCATGAGGTCACCCATCCTTAGATTTGCCTAGGGGCCTTTCGTTTAACTTCAATTTGAGTTTCACCTATTCAGTATGAAAATTTTATTTAATAGTTCCGGTGATATGTAGTGAACCTTCCAAGCATATGACACTTACAGGCCTAATCTTACTATCAAATATTAGCCTAGGCTATTACTATAACTAGGAGCTCATTATATGCAACTATAGGCCAACATACTATCTATCTAGACATCATATCACTTACCTACCCATAATAACATGCATGAGTGCCTTTAACTACTAAATTATCACAATTTAATAAGACAATATCATACCTGAACAGTCTTTAGTTGCACTACTAGTCATCCTTATCATACCCTCCAAATTTATCACCTGTGCATCGAACCCCCGATACGCTGAGTATACACTCAGTGGTGAATTTAACCAAACATACAATGTATCATGAACACGAGCACACACACATAATTACTTTCTAATGCCATTTACTTATTATCCTAACCCTTCCTATTATGATCTTCAATAACTTTTTCTTACTCTTAAGCAGTATTTTAAGACTATTTATCATTTTGTTTATATTACATTAGCTAGACCTTTAACCCAAGTTTACAAATCTAATCTTATCTTTAATTATTCGTGATTCATTCCAATATACTTTTATACTAGTTACTTTTCTAATACTTCCATTACCTAATTTACCTAGTTTATCCATCTATCACATCATTTCCTAATCCATCTATCCAATTAATCCCTTTCCATCTTATATATTAAGGTTACTATATGTTTTACTTGAATTAGGTCATTCTTTCTAGGTTTGTCTAAAAATGCCTTATATTTTATTTACTTTCTATAACTCATTTCTTTATGTATGTTTCCATTTTTTGCTACCATTCCATCAATCTTTTACTTCCTTTAAAAGTCCTACTAAGATTATATAGGTTTATTCAGCCTCTCTTTACAGCTTATCACTTATTCTTATTGCATTTGCTCATAAGTTATCTCAATAATGATAGTTAAGATTTGGTTCTTTTAATTAGTATTATTAAATCCATTCAAGTTCTTTAATTATTCCATTTATACCCATAAGGTCCAAAAAGAACTTCCAACCACTAGATAATGGGAATCACATTGTGCAGTGGCCCCCATTTTGGGCCTCGGTAGCTACACCTACCCAATCCAAGAACCAAACGAATACCAAGCTGTACAATGGCCTAAATTTTGGACCTCAGTGTCTATGCACACCCTTCATTTGATAGCAGGGATCAATTCCTAAGAACCCCCTAATATCGAAAAGGCAGATAGCAAGGATCAATTCATGGACCTCTTAATATCTATAAAGGGGATAGCAGGGATTAACCCTGTGGGACCTCCTAATATCCCAATATATACACCATCACAAGCAATATGTCTAATGTATTGGAATCCATGATCTCATGCACAGTGGAAAATTAATAGCCATGGATCCCAATAATGAGATGATTTGTTAAAAAAATATCAAAACATGTAGCAAAGAAAAAGGATTTAAAAGATTTTTACCATTTATCTTTGAAATTGATTCCTTTCAATTTTTCTTCACACCGGGTTGTCACAAACTATAGTGTTTTAGTATGGAGCACCTCTAAGGTATCCACACCAGAATAGAGAGACAAGAACTCATAAAAGAAGAATAGAAAAAAATCCAAAATCCTGAGGCTAGTGGGTAATCAGATTTTTCAGAAAGAAGGGAGGAAGCAAAAAATAATTTTCTATTCAGTGGCTCTTTTTGTGTCTCACCCAAAATCAGACTTTAGTAGGGTTTTTATACCCTTTTAATTGCTATTCTAGGTTAATAATTATGGGCCCTTTTAACTCTTAAAAGGCTGACCTAAGTTAGGCTTTTAATTAAATCAAATAAAGGCCTAAACTGCTTCCTTCTTATGTTTATGCATTGGGCCCAAAATAAGGTTTTTAGGCCAACTGTTGGCTCTAAGCCCAATGCATCCTTTTTCTTTTATTTTATTTATTCCAATGACATCTAATTCCATTTAATAATCTATAATTTCACCTTATCTCCCATATCCTATAGGTGTGTGACCCTATAGGCTTCCAAAGCACGTTGGCAGCACACAGTGAATCAGAGTCCTAGTTGGACTAGGACTCTGTGATTTAATCTCATTAAATCATTCTTAATTCTCAATTAATAAATTCACTTAAGTACAAGTCAAGAGAGGCATCTAGGCAAGCATCATGACTACCCAAGTGTCAAAAGGTCAATGGTTTGACCATTTTACCCTTCTATATACAGTTACCATGCAATCAACTCCTTTCACCACACTTATCCCATCTAGGTTTGTGTATAGACTTGTGATAACTCAATGCTTAATTAATTATGTCTAATTAAGCTCTAAATATGTTGATTCTAATATTTATATCTTTATTCCCAAAATGCCCTTGTGAATCTAATTCACTTTGCATTTTACTCTAGCTAGAGATTTCTAAATAAAGACAT
>CANXYI012204790.1:0-12690 GCA_948208565.1 Hura crepitans | reverse complement strand
GTGTTCTAGGTTTTGTCTTGATTAATTAGGGATTAATTATTAAGGTTTCATAATTAATCTATTATTAAGAAGGAATTGGTTGTTAGATGGTATTCAACAACTATAACTGATTAATTGAAATAATAAATTGATATTTTTCGTATCTATGATCAATCCTGAAAACTAAACTAATTTAATCCTTGTGCTAGGCTTTCATCAACTGAATTTTCATATTTAATTTTCTGTTTTTTTATTTAATTTTAATTCTTGCTTTAATCTTTATTCACATAAATCCCCATTTAAATATTTGAATTAATTATCTTGGTTATTATAATAATTTAATTAATTCAGTCCCTGTGGATTCGACCCTACTTGCCCTATTTACAATTTATTTGTGTTTAGAGAGTAGGAATTTATTTTTACTGGATTCGACACCCATCAACATGTATCATTAAAAGATTTGATTGTATTTATTTTTAAGTTTAGATTATTTCCTAAATTGTAGTATTCCAATTATGTTCTATTAGAATTTTTTATATTGTAAATAGTTTTATGCTATATCTATGACTCCACTTGTATATAAGAGGAACTCGATTCTTTATATGGTATCAAAGTTATAAGTGGTTTAATCTATCTATAGGTATTTTATTGCTTCTCATTTTATGAATAAAGTATTCATGGTTGTGTTTTATTCTTTCCATGGATTATTTTCTTTATGAAAACCTTTATTATGTTTTTTTATCGGTTTTCAACAGGATAAATCTAGTTGTTTCCTTTGACTTTAAGGATGAAAATCCACTTCGTTTTTTGATATTTTGTCGCAAATTGGTGATGGCAATCTTAATTTTCTTGAGTGACATGTCTGGTAGAGTCTCTTTAGTATAACATGCAGAGGATGATAGACATATGATAAAATACTATTATAATAAAACACAATTGTTCTTTTTTGTGTTCTATTCTAATTTGGTGAATTGATCCCAATTTTGGTATGATAGTATGAGGTATATATTATTAAAAGATTTGATTGTACTTATTTTCAAGTTTGGATTATTTTTTGAGTTATAATATTTCAATTATTGTAAATAGTTTCATACTATATTTAGGACTTTAATTGTATCAATATCTATACTATAAATATAATAATTACGAAAATATTTCAATTCTTCACACAAATACGCCCTAATTAGTAACTGGCAAGAACTCAAAAAATTCTTATTTTACAAAACTTTTTCCCAAGGCACCTTGCTAATGGTAGCTGCCGAAATATGTCAGAGAAGGTTTCTTCTGTGAAGAATATGGTTATATATATATATATATATATATATATATGTTCACTGCTAAGAATAACGTCCATATTATGTGTATAATTTGGAAGATGAATGAACCGTCAAAGGAATCAATTACCATAAATATTTGGTTAGGTCGAAAGGGCAAATTTTTATTTTTCAAGTTACAGATTAGGTAATATTGTCTTTAAAAGTTTATTGGTAAATTTATTTCTCTTCATTATGGTATATTAAATTCACCAACTTTCAATATTACTATGCTAACCTAGCATATTAAATCTACAAGCATCAGTAAAACAATGCCACGACAAGACTCAACAACTAAAGCATTTTATTTAAACACTAAATATACCATATTAGTATGTTGAAATTTCAAAATTGATTTGATTGTCAATTGCAATTTAAATATATAAATCAGCAGGTAAATTAATAAAAGTTGATCAATTTTAATATTCTGCTATAAAGACGAGCAAATTTGCCTCAATTTTAAAACTGAGCGTGACATTACCGATATAAAAAAGCAAGAGAATAATATTAGAATTTTTTTTGATTAAAAATATATTTTAAATTGGTAAAAGTTGGTTTCTAAACTATAGAAAAAATATTTTGTTACTGTCAGTGGCTAATTTTTCTCTTGGAAAATCAATTGGGAAGTGATTATTTTTTCTCTACTTGTATTACTATTTTCTAGCCTAGCATTCGAGCTTTAACATTAACAAAACGTTAACATTTTCTTCATATAAATAGTTCTCGTTTTGGTTGAAAAATACATAACAAATTAGTCCACTTTTTTCCCAAGAAAAGTTACCAGCAAGCAGAATAAAACTTTTGTCCCTTCAAAATGTCACTGCAGTTTCCAATAAACACCAACTTCATTTTTCAGTCCTTCATTAGTTTCATATATGAGCATTCAGAATAATCAATTCGGAAAATTCTTTATTACACATAAAAATTTCAAGAGGGTGGAGTATTTTGTGAGAGGGACGTGGTTGATTGATACTCGGTATATACGGCGTTTCCTCTCAAAGAAAAGCACAACTTAACATCCTTCAAGTCACAAATTCACATGCTATTCTAAATCTTTTTTCTTATTTAATTATTTTTTACTTTAATTTTATTATTATTGCTTTATATTGTAATTACTGCTTAACTTATTAAATTATTTTTTTTTCTTGTTCGTTTTGGCTTTTACGTTGGATATTTCCTTTTAACATTCTTTGAGAGGAAATCGGTTTAGATTTTAAATTGATTTAATTAATTTGACTTGCTTTAATCAATTATTATAGGTTTAATTAAGTTTTTGTTTATTACACTTGAAAAACTTTCAAGTCAATTTTTTTTTTGGTTGGCAATAACAAATAAAATTTTGCATTACTGAATTAGGTCTTTTTTCTATGATTTTAAATGGTTCTAAGGATAGAAGTTCTACGAAAGCATCTGAAAAAACTGTTATAATTGTTCTGTCCCGAGATAAATTTACTGCTAGTGACAAAGATTATTCTAATGACAAAGCTATTAATGCCACGACTGAATTTTGAGTGCTTTATCTTATAACATTTTTTGTCATACTAAAACTTATATTGAATTATGGGATGCTTAATAAGTATGGCATTGAAAAAAAGGAATTAAAAAGATGTATTGTTGAAAAATTTCTTGACTTTCATATGGCTAATGAAAAAAGTGTTTTTGATCAAATTCATTATTTAAAAAAAAATTTGGATCTAAAAATTAAAGTGATTAAATTTCGTGATGTTATTTTACTTTCTTCTCTTATTAAAAAATTGACACCTCCTTGGATTGAATTTGCTAAAAGTTTAAAACAAAAGCTAGAAAATTTTTCTTTTGACGAATTGCTTATTTCTTTGAGAATCAAGGAGAGGTATCATATTTCACAAAAATGAAAATTTGAATTTCATGCAAAAGCTCTTGTTATTGAAAATGTTCAGAAGCCTAGAACTAAGAAAAGAAAAATAGGACTTAAAACTATTAATTGTGTTCTTGTTGGTTATTCTTTGAATAGTAATACTTAATGCTTCTTAGTTGTGATGCCCTTCTATCGATGTCCTAGGACATTGGGTGTAGGAAAGTCACATTATGTGCCTAAGGCACTTGTAACTCTAAATGTTCACACATGTATATGTTCTCAATACACACATTCAACATACGTTCTCAACATACAATCATTCACAATATGCAGCATAATTGTCATTCTCTTATCCATGCATCAGAATCAATTTTGTAGTAGTAAATCCAAATCAAAATCCAAACTAATCATAGGCCATTCAAATGGCCAAAACAAATATTTACAAATCAAAAATCCCAAACTTATAAGGGCTTTACAAACCAAAATCTATATTAAATTACTCAAACGTATCAAAATAAATTGAATAAAACATGTTTATGAATGGTAATGATAATGCGTTCTGTTAGACCCTACTTGCAATGCTTTCTTTGTGGATACCGGAGCATAACCAACATTCTAAGCAAAATTTGCTTAATAGCACATGAACTATCTATGGTTACCACTAAACAACACATACAAAAGCATCACAATATCATATATATAAATAGAATATTTCCAACATATCACATTCATACTTTAATTTCATATGAATGCTCTTACCTTACTTACTTCATAGGCAGTTGTTAGTATGCTTACACATTATATAAATTCACATGTATATTTGATAAATAGGTTATATTCCTCGTAATTCCACATTACATATGATTCAAGTTGAGTATAATACAATAACATCATGCAATTAGTGATACAATTTCATTTTACTATTTAACATTTATAATCTTTAGCTTTCTCTTTATATACCCTAGAGTATCCTAGACCACTATGCACTGGATAATGGGTTGTATGGTGTTCATGGGACTTACGCATTTGTACCTATAAATTAGTATGCCAAATGAACTTAATTATGCAGTGCTTGCTGAGCTTACGCCATTCTGCTCGCACAATAAATAGTTGTATAGTGCTTGTAAGGCTTACATGTCTATACTTGCAACAGTGGTCTATTGTGCAATTCTTGCTAAGCTTGTGCGGCTGCAATCGCTATAGTAATGTCAATAACAATAAATGCAATTGCAGACGCCCTACGCTTTTTAACTTATGATGATAACCAAAGATGGGCTTTAAAGTAACAATACAAGACTTGAAAACCTAGTCTGCTCGGACTGGCATGGTATTGGTTCATTCGGACATAATGCCACTAGGTTTATACCAACTCACTTGGACTTTATTAAGCCCAAGGCCCATGGTATGCCCATATAAATCCAAGTTCACATTTGCATGAACTAACTCAAACTTGGCCCAAAGACTATGGACTGGAGGGAAAACCCACGAACTAGGTCTGCACGGACTTGCCAACAAAAATCTTTCAAAAGCATGAGCTTCTTATTCAGACGGTGTTTCCTCATCCTAGAAAGATTCTAACTCCTTCTAGACGGGAAAGCCTTTCCTAAACCTATAAATACCCCTCTTAAGTATGAAGAGGAAGAGAGAGATGAGGGGGATTTAAAAAAAAAAAAAGATAGACCCTCATTATTTTGAGAGTCCAAGAGAGGACTCCAATGCAAGATTTGCGCTACTAGACTTTTTCCCACACTAAAGATATCAATTCTTTCCTAAAACCCTACAATCTTAGATTGTTGCCCAAGAGTTTATCCAAAAGGTAAGATTTTATGCCTCTTACTATACATACCATATGTGTTCATGCTATTCATAAAGACCCGTGATCTCTCATGATTAGTTATGAGTGAGGTGATTCAAGGTAATCCCCACCTAAATCATAGGAGTAGGTCACTGTTTTGGACTGTTTTATTGTATATAACTGACTATTGGCATATTGTAATTACTTTGTTATTTTAATTCTAATCGCACGGACCCATCTTAAGGTTTGTTTACATCTGCATAAACTAAGTATATTGATACAAGTGTGACTAGATGTCCGTGTAGACTATTGCTTGATATTACTTTGCTGGTCTTTTGTATATTATGTGTTATATGTGCCATATTGATGTATTTATATGTTGTCATATCACGTGATTATTATGCTCTTTAATCTGAATATCATTAATATGCTGGAACTATTATGTAGTCTGCACGAACTCCTTTTCACGATAAATGTAGTCCGTAGGGATGATTATGTTTTGTGTACATTGGTTTTGCTTTATAGTCCGCACAAACTCCCTTTTATGAGGAGTGTAGTCTATACGGACATATATATTTGTAATCTCAGTTCTTGTAAATACATGTGTCGATGTATATATATTTTTTGTGATTAATAGATTTGTAGTTTTCCAGTGATGAATCCCATTAGGCATGTATCACAATTCATTCATATTTATAATTTGTTGTGATTCTATCATTTCTTTAGGTCCTCATGGACCATTATTTTTGTTACTAACCTCCTTCCTTGAGTTGTGTAAGAGTGGCACTTTTCACTGAGTTGGAGGTCTGGATGGACATATTAGCCATGATATGTTGTATTATACATGGACATAGACCGGAATCATAATGAGTCCGCACAGACCTAATGACATGAAGACGAGACCAATCATCTTATGCTTTATCTATTTGGTTTTGTACCTTTTATTTGTTTTAATTATTTTGGGTTGTAATAGGTAGCTTAATAACTTGTTGTACATGCTAAAAGTCTAACCTCATATCAAATAGTTTTCTAACTAATTAATTAGTGTTTTCTTCATAAAATAGTTTTAAGTTTTTTTTAATAAAAGTCACATAAAAATATATTTTAATAAAGGCCAATTTCCTAGAGATGAGAGTTAGGTAATCACTGTCGATTCCTATGAAATTACGAGTAATTGTCAGGTCAAACAACCACTAATAAATGACCCGATTTTTGGATGTACAATATACCATTATACTTGTTATATGCTTTAAATACTATTATTTACTTTATCTAAGTGAAAAGGTGACATGAATGCTTTAACTATAATACATGCTTGCTTAATACGGGATTGATAAATATTAGAATATAATAGAAGGCATATTATTGGGGCATAAATAAGATATAATTCCAAACCTTCTAGGTAAAAGATTAGTGGTCTTAGTGTCGATCTAGGTGGCGACTTTAAACACTAACTACTTTCATCCTTGGTAAAATACAATAAATCTATAATGGCGACTCCACTAGGGACTGAGAATTTAAATCTAAAAGTGCTCAAATAATATGCCATCTAATATTCTAATTTTTATCAGTCCCATGCATTGCACTCTATATATACTATGTCCTTTTTACCCTGGATGGTGTTGTGAACCATGAATCCATTTTTCATTCAAAAATTGAGAAGTGCTAGCCTATCTAACACTCATAAGCATGCCTTCGGGTATATGAAAAGGTGAACTAATCGATCGCTATTATCCTTGATAGGAAAGACCCATTAGGAGGGACCTCTGCTTGTGGGAGCCATAAGCTTTTTGACCAAACCATGAGCCTATATAGTCAAACTTAGCAACTTTCCCTAGGTTGTATGACCTTAAATGCTTATGAATCGCATTATGACTTTTATATGGGCTTATTGCATTTACCCTTATTTGAAGTGGGGCCAAGTCCATCATGCCTTTTATCTAGGATGGACCCATCCTAATTTCTCATCAAATGGGAATTAAATGTCATGGGCCACTACTTTTGCATGCACTTTAAATATAAGAGACTGATTGAGCTTAATGAAACCCATGATCGAACCTATGCATCCCCCGATGGTGCTTAAGTAATCCCACTTAGGAAAAGTATAACTTGACCATATGTGTAAGAGAAATAAGGTTAGAAGGTTTCTTGTATGTGTTTATCTATGTTGCACTATGTGTATACATTTCATACATCATATGCACTTTGCATTGTTAATATATTAATTATGCATCACTCATAACCCATCATTTTTGACAACCATTATTGATCCCTCATTCACTACCCAGTGGAAGAGAATAGGTAAGCACCTCAGCAGAACTAGTAATCCACTACTAGTCTAACTAAAAAGAGGAGCCTTGTTTGCTGACAAGTTCATTACAAATCAATGCTGATAGAGGCAATGGGTGAGATAGAGAAAAAGATGATAGCAGCTTTCACCAACGCTATGCCTGGGGTACATAAAGAAATAAGCCAAACTTCAGCCACTCACAAAGGCAAAGAGGTTGTGAGAGAAAATGATGATCAACTCTCGGATGAAGAAATCCCTCTGGTTACAAAATCCTACAATAAAGTCCCTCCACCTAAAGTGCTTGAAGATGATCGAACTAAGAAATTGAATGTGAAGATAGATGCCATGACTAGATTGGTCACTGGGGGCAAAGATATTAATCTAGATGATACTAGTCTTAGACCCAACCAATCCATGCCACACAAGTTCAAGAAGCCTGACTTGAGTAAGTTTAATGGTACAACTGACCCTAGAACCCATTTGAAGTAATTTGCTATTGCTATAGGGCCACCAACTTGTCTGAAGAGAAAATTGTAAGCTTGTTTAGTATGTCTCTCACGGGACATGCTTTAGATTGGTACCATTATTAAGAAAAAGGGTAAAAAAAGACTGGAATGAATTAGCTCGGGCATTCAACAAGCAATACTCTAACAATGCTAGTATTGAGATAACTTTAAAGGATTTGGAGCTTGTAAAGAAGAAACCTTTTCAGATTATCTACAAAGGTGGAGGGATAAGATATTGAGAATGTATAATAAGCTTGAGGACATCGATCAAATCAAAATGTTCATAAGAAATACCAATAGTTACATAAATAGTGGGCTTACAGCTAAAGGTATCACAAACCTAAGAGCAATTAAAAGACATAGCCATTGATTTAGAGGCAGCTTATTAGAATAAAAGGTTTAAGAGATCAAGCAACCCAAACTACTTAAGTAAGAATGCTGGGGGTACCACTAAAATAACAAATGTACATGCTGTCCAAGGTAAACAATATTCGAATTTAGGTAAGTCACTATCCTAGTGCTTGAGGAAACTTACAAAAGAAGGAAAGCTATAGCCACATCCACCATAACCATTAAATGATCCATTGCCTTCCAACCATAGGCATCACTAATATTACACCTACCATTAAAGGACAAGCCATCTCATTGACAATTGTAAGCTTCTTCGAAAGGTTATTTAAGATCTTATCGATTCAAAGCAAATACCTAATCTAAAAGCCAGCTTAAACCCACTTCTTAAGTAAGTCCTTGCCTTCTCAAGTTAAGGTTACTTGAACAATACGTCTTGAGAGATATTTATAGATACGTTTTGAGAGATATCTATGGACCCGACTAAGAGATTAGGGAGGGGGTGAGAGAGAGTAAAACCTTTCTCCAAACTAACTTTTAGGATAGCGAGAGTGATAGTGAACTTGGGGAGAGTAAAAATTTCTAGGATGGATCCTCTAATGAGGATCTCTAAGAGGGAAAGAGAGAACTAATTAGGGTCGAGGGAGAAATGGTGAAAAGGTAAAAAAGAATGGTCGGATTCTACTCAAAAAAGAATTAGAAGTAAAAAAAGGCGAGAATGATAAAGTGCTCAAATATTTAAAGAAAACACAAGCCTATATCAGTAGTTGGGATTTGCTGATGTCATCTCAAGCCCATAGGCAAAAGGTAGTTAAAGCCCTTCGGTAAGTTGCTGTATCCACCACTATTACTCTAGAAGAACTAGTTCAAGTTATGAAAACTAGTAAGACAGGGCTTATAACTTTCTCTAAAGAAGACTTGCCCCTAAAAAGAAGTGAACACAACTGACCCCTTTTCATTAAGGTTGAGGTGAATGGGAAAAAAAATTGTGTGCACTATGGTCGATTATGGTTCTTCATTATGTGTTTGTCCAGTCAAGATCTTGGCAGGCTTAAGAATAAAAAAAGAGGATTTAGTGCCTTATAGCATTACCATCAAAGCTTATGATGATATAAAGAGGCAAGAGGAAGGGTCATTCACCATTAAGGTCCAAGTAGGGCCTATTATTGATGAAGTTAAATTTATTATCATTGACATTCCAGCCACCTTTTCAATTCTATTGGGAAGGTCTTGGTTTCATAAGCCTGAAGGAGTCCCCTCTATATTGCATCAAATGATTAAATTCCCTTATGAAGGAAACATTATCAAATTAAGGCAGAAATTGATCATGCAGTTTCCACATTGGCCATTGCAAACTAGCCTTTTAATGGGTTTTATGTTATTGGGATATATGAAGATTATATGGAACCCACAGTGTCTAAGATCATGAAGAAGATGAGTTTCTTTCCTGGTGCTAGTTTAGGGAAGAATCTTCAAGGGATAATCGGGCTATTATAGTTTAAAATCTAGAAGGATACCAAAGGGTTAGTATATAACCCAAGCATGGGATTTAGCTCAAAGAAAGGGAACGATCTTAAAGATTACTTTAAAAAATAGAAGAAAACAAAGTATGATGGGACTCTAAAGCCTACTATAGTTGATGGACACTTCAAGCCTGGGTTTGAGATCTTCATTGATGTTATGGACTGGGAATTGAGCAATTTGAAGTATATCCAGTGGGCAGAAGAAGTCTTTTCGGTAGCTATAACCATTGAAGAAATCTACTCAAATCCTCCTGAAGATGTGTTTGATTTAGATAGTGATTTACTTTTAGATCAAATGTATTTATCTGACTTCTTTGAGGTGAACAATTTCCTTTCTAATAAAATGAACAAAGAGTTTACTTATTTATGTGATGTTTTTCCTAATGGTAGCATGCATGCAAATAATCATTACATGAGCATCTTTGACATTAAGTGCATTAAAACTAACCCATTTAATCTTGGTACAAACGAACATCCTAAAAATATATTAATTGCCCATGATACTACTATCGATGAAAAAGAAAAATTTGAGAGATTACTTAAAAAATATGAAAGGATCTTTGCTCGGAACTACGAAGATAGTTGAAGATGCTATCCTAACTTATGATCACATCGCTCCAGTCTACCAAAAGCTTAGAAGAATGAGGTTAGAATGGGTAGAAAAGGTTAAGGAAGAAGTTGTTAAGCTACTCGAAGACAAGTTCATCGAGGAGATATTCTTTCCTACTTGGCTAGCCAATATCATCCTCATGCCAAAGAAAGATGGAAGGGTTAGAATGTGTGTGAATTATCGAGAACTAAAAAAAGGATACCCTAAAGATGATTTCCCTTTACCTTACATAAATGTATTGGTGGATAGCATGGCTATGGCAGCCATGTATTTGTTTGTTGATAGGTTCTTAAGGTATAACTAGATCTTTATGAAAGTGGTAGACAAGTGTAAAATGGCCTTCATTATTGCTATAAAATAATGCCTTTTGGACTGAAGAATGTAGAGGCAATCTACCAACGAATGGCTACCAAACTTTTTCATGACATGATGCATAGAGAGGTGGAAGTCTATGTGGATGATATGATGGTAAAGTCCACAGAAAGGGAAGCATATTTCAAAACACTAGAGAAGTTCTTCCAAAGGCTGGATCAATTCAACTTGAGACTAAACCCTAAGAAATGAATCTTTGGAGTTACATTTGGTAAGCTATTGGGATTTATGGTCAATAAGAATGGGATTGAAGTAGATCCAGATAAGGTGAAGGCAATCTTAGAAATGCCTGTCCCCCAAACGGAAAAGGAGGTTAGAGGATTCCTAGCCAAACTGTAATACATCAACAGGTTTATAGTCGAACTCACATCTATTTGTGAGCTTATATTCAAGCTATTACACAAAAGGACAACCAAAGGAATGGAATGAGGATTATTAAAAAGCCTTTAAAGCCATTAAGCAGTACTTGACCAAGCCTCTTATCTTTAAACTGCCTAAACTAGGAAAGTCCTTAATCCTATACCTTGTAGTAGAAGAAACCTCCATTGGAGGTTTTATTGCACAAGTAGATGAATCTGGAGTAGAATATGCATTTTATTACTTAAATAAGAAATTGCTTCCATACGAGTAGAAGTATGTTAAAGTTAAAAAGATATGCTTAGGAGTAATTTAGGTCTCCAAAAAGCTACGTCACTACTTTCGATCATACAAGGTGAAGACGGTAGCTAAGCATGATCCTTTGAGGTACTTGCAATTGTATCTTCCTTGTTAGGTAAAATGGGTCGATGTATTCTTTTACTTTAAGAATTTGACATTTCCTATGTAACTAAAAAAATAATCAAAGGCCGAGTAGTGGCAAATTTTCTAGCCCAACAGCCAATCGAAGGCAGAGAAGAAGAATTCAAGTTTCTAGATGAGTACTTGGGGGCAATATCTCAAGAAGGGTGGAAAGTATTCTTTGATGGGGCAGTAAATCGAAAAGGGGAATGTATTGGTGTGCTGATCATCAATCCAGAAGGCAAACATATGTTCTTTACTAGGAAATTAGAATTTCAAGCCACTAATAATGTTACTGAATACGAAGCATGCATCCACGACTTTGAAATCTTATTCCAACTGGGGGTAAAGACAGTCAATGTTTATGGGGATTCCATGCTAATGATACAACAAGTGAAAGGCAATTAGGAGGTTAAGGATAAGAATCTGAGCAAGTATATCAGAATGCTTACAGATTTGTTTGAGGAATTTGATCAATGCATTTTTTATCATTTTTTGAGGGAACAAAGTCAAGTAGTAGATACTTTAGCCATATTAATGTTAGTATCGAACTTTATCAAAAAGGACTTGCCAATACTTTTGTACTTCAGTAAGTTAAGATTCCCAACCTATACCGGCATAGTAAGCATTGCAGGGGATAAAACCAACAATGATTTAGCTTGGTATCACGACATCTAAACATACTTAGAAATCAGAGAATACCCAGAACATACAACTGAAAATGATAAGGTTTCGAGGGGGCTATCTGCTCAATTTATTTCTTTCCAAGGGATGCTATACAAAAGGCACTTTGACAGTGTACAACTTAGGTGTGTTGATGAAATAGAAACTTAGAAAATTCTAGTAGAAGTGCACAAAGACACATGCAGTCTACACATGAATAGGAGAAATTTGGCAAAGAAGATTCTGAGACTAGGATACTATTGGTCAATCATCAAAATAGATTGTTATAACTTTGTCAAGAAATGCCATAAGTGCTAGATTTATGCCAACCTAAGCAATAGAACTGACCAATTTGTCTTCTCCATGGCCATTTTCTACACAAGGAATTGACATAATTGGAGAGATAAGACCTTCTGTAGCAAGAGGTCACAGGTATATAGTGGTAGCAATTGACTACTTTCAAAGTGGGTACAAGCTGAATCTTTCAATAATTTAGGGGTAAGAAAGATAGCAAAATTTATTCAAAGAAACATCAATTGTAGGTATGGGTTACCACAATAGGTTATCTTAGATAATGGAGTGTAGTTTTAAGGTGAGACCAAGTAGGTCCTACAAAAGTATAGAATTGAACACCATAAATCTGGTAACACCCATGTCTCGAGGCTTAGTGAACAGTG
>CANXYI012204701.1:0-10915 GCA_948208565.1 Hura crepitans | reverse complement strand
AGTTGGTGATAAGGTGTTCTTGAAGGTTTCTCCTTGGAAGAAAATTTTAAGTTTTGGTAAAAAGGGAAACTGAGTCCTAAGTTTATCGAGCCATATGAAATCATCGAGAGGGTTGGACCTCTGGCATATAAGCTGGCATTACCTTTTGAGTTACAACAGATTCATGATGTATTTCATGTTTCCATAATAAGAAGGTATAGATTGGATCCTTCACATGTGATCCCGATGTTAGAGATTGAGGTGCTACCTAATCTTAGTTATGAAGAAGAACCAGTTCAGATTTTGTCTCGAGAGTAAAAACAATTATAGAATAAATCCATACCATAAGTTAAGGTGTTATGGAGGCATCACAATATAAAAGAGGCTACTTGAAAGCTAGAGGAGTTGATGAAAGCCCAATATCTATAGCTATTTGCTTAAGGTAATTTTGAGGATGAAATTTATTTAAGAGGGGAAGAAATGTAATGCCCGTGATATGAAGCTCCATGAATAGTGCCATAAGGCTCGAGAAGTGAGTTAGGGTTGTCTGGTCACCTACATATGAACCAAGGTTATGGCACTGGTCTTAAAACATTAATGGGCTTTAAATTAATGAAAAAGTTGAAATTTAAAAATTTAGTAGAACTAATAATTCATTCTAAGTAATAAGGAATACATCTATGTAATAAAAAAATTTTGGGCTGAGACAAACTTTGGATGTGCCCGAACAAGCTCGAAAATAGCAGACCTTGAAGCTTAAAAATTCCATTAGATCCACTGGTGAAAGAATTTTTGAAATCGGAGGTCGTTTGCAAATTTTTGAAATTTTTTAGGTTAGCACACAAAATTAAGGTATTTTGAAACCTATCTTATCGATGGAATCTTGCCACAATAATTTACAAGCAGATAAAGGAGATTAAAATAGGAATTTCAAAACATACTGCATAATTTTCTGAGGTTCGAGTGAATTTCTATGAATTTTCAAAGTTTGTTAAAATTTGGGATGCTTCGGGATTACCAGGAAAACCTTTGAACTATCAAGGTGGCCTTCACTTCATCCCAAGTGGATATGCAAAGTTTCCAAGTGGCAAATAAGGCTTGACAAGTGGATTTCCACTTATCGATGAACGAAAGTCTTTTCCATCATTTTTTGCTATTGTCGACTCCATAGAGGGAGGAGAAAGACCATTACTTCCTCTTTTGACCACCAAATTAGGTGATTCTAATTACTAAAAATTCTTCTGTGTGTTCAGCCCCATAGGGAATAAGAATCAGGCAAAAAGGAGTTGTTATGTGGGAGATAAAATTTATACAAGTTGACTAGTTTAGAGTAGTCTAGAATAGAGTATTTGAGGTGAGTTTTATGTGATTCTTCCCTTTCCCTTAGAATTTTTAGCTACCATTTAATGCTAGGACATGCTAAAGACATGTATGATTGTGTGTATGAGGTATTGGTGGCCATTAGAGGGCAGCTTAGAGCCTATAAAAGAAGGTGAAGCTGACCTTAGTGGTTAGATAACTTTGGGTGCTTAAGGATTGCAAGGCTTTCTTTCAAAGGTTAGTGGACTTCAAGCCTTTTCTTAATGTCTTAGAGTGCCTAGGCTAGTGAACCTTGAATTAGGATGGCTAGAATGATGAATCTAAGGTTGATTTCTTTCTTGGTGATGTTGGTTAACTTGAGGATTTAGTGAAATTGAGAATGGTGTTTCAACCGTTTGTATAATTGGTGTCAAATACTTAGTGAATTTGATGCCTATGGCTGTTTGAATGAGAAGTTTGCTTCCTATGGTGAATATTCAGCCTTTGCTTGGCATGTTAGGATGTTAACAATGGAAATTGGGTGTGGAAATCACCATGAATTATGTACTTTTGCATGTACTCGTAAGCTATGATAAGGAATTCCTAGGAAGATTATTTTGTAACATAGCACTATTGACTTTAAATGAGATGTTTATGAGTGTATTCATGTTCATGGCATGTTGATATGATTGAATATTCATATTATGTGAAAAGAAATGGAAATTTAGTCCATTTTCTCTTAAGTACCCGAAAGCTATTCATAGCATGTTGGCATGAAATTTAAGGTTGTTAAAGTGTTAGTTAAGTACATTACTATGTCTTGATAATTGGCATGAAATGACTATGAAATTAATTAAGTCTATGAAATATTGATATAATAATATACACTCTATACATGTGTCTTGAAATGGCTAAAAAGAATTTGGACCAAAACATGTAGATAAGGCAAGAAATAAGCACCTTACAAGTGGCTTGAAGTGTGCAATGTAAATGCACTATTGTTTATGCCTTAAGCGGCTAGATTAGAGACCTTTGCATATTGGCTTTTGTGCTAACTATTTGGCCTAGAAAGTGGCCCAGTTATAGTTGGCTTGTTTCCTCGAAATGTACTTAAAAGGACATTGAAAATTGAGTTAAATTTAGGCTTAAAACAATCTTAGAAATTGACTGCAAAAGTGGTTGAAATTACCTATCACTGTCCAGTTAACCTATAACTGAACCAAAAATGTCACTAGATAAAAAATATTAACTTTTTAAGTATTAATGCCATGGTAAACTATAACATATGCCACCTTGATTTTTTATCATAGTAGACTTAAAATTTTCTGATGGAATTTTTCCTGTTAGAGCTAAAATATGGCTATACCAGTCTGAAGAAAAAATTTAAAGTCTGAGATAAAATTTTTAACTGTTTGTTTTTTGAACTTAAATATGATGATAATATTTTTGGTCAATAAATGAACTTAAATTGAGCTACTTAGCCATTAGTTAGACACCCACCTAATGGATTAATCAATCAACGTAGGGTTTTATAGCTACTAGTTGTCGGATACTCAGACAGTCATTTTATTAGTGGCTAGAGAGGTCTACGAATAGATCTCCATTATGTCATCCAGTTATTGTTAGTATTTATTAGTGGTTGGAGAGGTCTACTAATTGATCTCTATTATGTCACCCAATTATTGATGATGATTATTTGTGGTTGGGAAGGCCCATGGGCTGATCTCCACTATGTCACATGACTACTTTTACCTATGTTTGGAGAGGTTATGGCTGATATCCATTATGGCATACATGTTTGATGCAGCAATGTAGGTCTAGAATAGGGACTACTGCACTAGTTTATTTTCCCTTTAGATCTAGTGTCTTAAAGTGTCATCTTCCTAGTTGGGCTAGTGAATTAAATTAAGTGATAAGCATAATAATTATGGAAGATAAGGTTTAAGCATTATTGGTTGATTTTCTAAGAAATTGGTAAAGTTCAATAGAAAGGGCAGTTTAGTCATTTTTCACCTATATTGCAATTAAAGTAATTTTTTGTAAAGTATGGATGTTTAAAGTAGTAATGCTTACTTTAAATCACATATCTGAGTCAAAAATGTTATTTTAGACCTTATAAATACTTTAGGGGTATTTTAGTAATTTGGCACTCTAGTGAATATTTAAATTATATAATGAAGTAAAATCATTTTTTTAACTACACCGGTATGTAAATGATATAATGCCATGATTAAAATGCTTTAAGTTCACCACTGAGTATCTCGTATACTCAGCATACTTGTTTTGGTGCGCAAGTACTCAATAATGGAATCATGCCTCGTGAAGCATGATGATAAGGGTACAGAGGATACCAGTGAAGAATTATAAAGTAATTATTATACAGTTTTGATATCTATGTACCTAGGTAGGAATTGGGTAGAAGCATGTATTTAAGCTCTATATATGTGATGTATATAAGTAAACATAAACTACTAATGTAAATAAATAATCCTATATGCTTTTCTTATTATTATATGTTCAACTATGATGTGTGATATTAATGTGAGCTTGAGGCTCTATATGTGCATGCTTTTATTTATGGCTTGGGGCCTGAGTTTAATGTGTGATTAAGTTGATGTTAGGATAATAATAGGGGATTAGATGGGTCTAGGAGTTGTGAAATGTTTATAAAAGTATTAAACAAGCTTTTGAAAAGTTTAGGATAGAACTAGGATAGCCGTTATGCTTCAAAATTTCTATGTTTTTAGAAATGACCTGTAATTATATGAAAGTGGCATTTTTGTATGATACACCTTAAATGAGACATAAAAGAAATTAAAAGTGAATTTGGAAATGAAATATGTTTAACTAATGCATGTAATGGGCATGATAGGTATCATACTAGTGACCTAGAAGTCTGTACACCACCTATAGGGTCTTTTAGGGGATCCAGAAGGGGGTGCAACATTTGGTGGTATTAGAGCTTAGGTTCAATGTTCCTTGATAAAGTACATGGATATCAAATGCTTAAGTTCCCAATTCATCTAAAATGTTACATTGTCTGAGGCTAATAAGTTATTCTTTTATAGTAAGCATATGGCTAATCAGACATTTAAAGGAGGGCCTGAAGAGGTGGCTAGCTTTGCATAAACTATAATTCAGAGGGGTAAGCAATATATCTATACCTAAACCTAGCAATGCTGCACAGTCGCACTGACCACTAAGAGTCGGTCAATAGCAGGTTAAAGCATCACTTACCTTATTGTAGTAAATTATAAATTTACTTTGATAAACTTCCACCGCTACTACTGCTCCACCTCTACCTCCTTCGATACTAGTACCACCTCCACTACTATTTTTTCCATAGAAAAGTCCCTTAGAGAGGTTGAGGAAGATAGGAGCTATTAATTTTCTAGGGAGGAGAGAGGATGATGATGCTAGAGCTGAATATTGGCTAAATAAAACCTTCAGAGTTCTTGAGTAGTTAAATTGTACTGAGGCTGAGAATCTAAAGTGTGCTACTTATCTTCTACAAAAAAAAGCTAATAATTGGTGGAATACTACTAAGAGAAGAAAGACACCAGTAGAGCTGAGCTAGAAATTTTTACTGAAGGAGTTCAGGAAGAGATACATACCTGACTCTTACAAGGATAAAAAGAGACAAGAATTTCTAGATTTAAAGCAAGGAAAGAGAACAGTATTAGAATATGAAAAGAATTTTACTAGACTCTTGAACTATGCTAAGGAACATTCCTAATGAGGAAGAGAAATGCAAAAGATTTTTGGCAAGATTGAATGTGGAGCTGAGGATATAGATATCCCATATTAGAGAGAGAGAGAGATTTTGCTATATTAGTATCAGCTGCATATGACATAGAGGAAATGGTATAGGAAAAGAGGGACCTCTTCTAAAAGAAGAGGCAATTTACTGTGGGGCAATCCAGTGCAATATCAGGAGATGGGAAAAAAAGGAGAGAGGTTCAGTCATAGACAAAGTATCAATCTAGGTCTCAGTATCAAGCAGGATACTAAGAGTTAAGATAGGCATAAACCTAGAGCTCAAAACAAACTTTAACTATTAGACCTCTATTGCCTCCTCGGGCTGGTAGTACTTTAAGTATAGGAGGTAATAGAAATAGACCTCCCACATGTGTCACTTTTCAAAGAAGGCATTAGGGATAGTGTAGAGCAAATCGATGTGGGGAATGTTTTCAATGTGGGTTCTCGAGACCATTTTAGAAAAAGATTATTCTCAAAGACCAGTAAGGGGTAATCAAACTCAAACTCCTAATGTTGCACCACAGATAAGAGGATAGAGGCAGAATAGGGGTAAGTAGCCTAGTGCCAACTAGGGTACTAGATTAGAAGCTTATGCTCTAGTGAGGCAATATGCTATGAGAGTGAGGGAATAGGTTATAGCACTAGATGTTGTTACTGGTACATTTTACTTATTTGATGTTCCAGTTTTAGCTTTAATTGATCCTAGTTCTACACATTCCTATGTATGCACTGAACAAACACAGAATAAGGGACTAGAACTTGAGAATGTTGATGTTGGTATTAGAGTTAGCAATCTTATAAGATAGAGTGTTACTATGAATAATATATATAGATAATTTCCTTTAGTGATTTAGGGATATAATTTCTCAACTGATTTGATTGAATTGCCTTTTAATAAATTTGATGTGATATTGGGAATGGACTGGTTGACTGAACATCAGGCCATTATTGATTGTAGACATAAGAAATTAACCCTCTAGACTATAAAGGGACTGACAGTGAGAGTAAACACTAAAGGACATCTATCGAATAATCTCATTTTTGCTGTTAAGGCATAGAAACTCCTTCAAAAAAGCTGTGAGGCATACATGTCCTATGTTATTAACATGAATATTTCTAACTTTAAGCTTGAGAATATTCTTATTGTATTTGAATTCCCTGATGTCTTTCCTAAAGAGTTGCCAAGTTTACCACCTTAGAGGGAGCTTGATTTTGAAATTGAGGTATATCCTGGTACAACTCTTATATCCATTGCTTTTTATAGAATGGCACCCACTAAGTTGAAGGAACAAAATGTTCAGTTGCAAGAACTACTAGATAAAGTCCAACCTAGTGTTTCATCCCTAGGGAGCTCCTATACTATTTATAAAGAAGAAAGATGGGTCGTTCATGTTATGCATTGACTATAAGTAGCTGAATAGAATGACTATGAAGAATAAGTATCCATTGCCTAGTATAGATAACCTCCTTGATTAGTTAAGAGGGGCAGGTGTAATTTCTAAGATTGACATGAGATTTGGATACCATCAGCTGAGGATTAAGGAAGCTAACATACCAAAAATTGCTTTTAGAACTTAGTATAGGCATTATGAGTTTTTAGTGATGCCATTTGGGCTTACCAATGCCCTAGCAGCATCATAGATCTCATGAATAGGGTGTTCTAGCCTTATTTGGATCAGTTCATAATGGTATTTATAGATGACATCCTAGTGTATTCTAAAAGCCAGAAAGAGCTTAAACAACATCTCTAGGTGATGTTACAGACCCTAAGAAAGAAACCTTGTATGACAAACTCAATAAGTGTGAGTTTTAACTGAGGGAAATTGCTTTTCTAGGCCACATAGTCTTAGCTAAGGGAAATAGAGTTGATCCCAGCAAGGTGAAAGTAGTGTTAGAATGGGAACCACCTAGGAATGTCATGGAGGTGAGAAGTTTTCTAGGATTAGCTGGTTATTATAGGAGCTTTGTAAAAGGATTCTCTATCATTGCCACTCCTTTAATCAAACTAATCAGAAAGAATGTAAAGTTTGTATAGGATGATCAGTGTCAAGCTAGTTTTGACAAGCTAAAATAGATGTTGACAGAGGCTCTTATCCTGATTC
This sequence comes from Hura crepitans, assembly GCA_948208565.1. Classification (NCBI taxonomy): domain Eukaryota; kingdom Viridiplantae; phylum Streptophyta; class Magnoliopsida; order Malpighiales; family Euphorbiaceae; genus Hura; species Hura crepitans. Next base: position 3,776 of record CANXYI012204701.1, on the reverse strand, counting down.
AGCCTAAATAGGGTAGGTATTTTATGATATATAGTGATGCCTCATTGAATGGCTTAGGTTGTGTATTGATGCAAAATGGAAAAGTAGTAGCTTATGCTTCTAAGCAATTGAAGCCACACAAGAAAAACTATCCCACGTATGATATAAAGCTTGCTACTATTGTGTTAACTTTGAAAATCTAGAGGCACTATCTATATTATGAGAAATGTTATATATACAGATCATAAAATCCTGAAATACATCCTTACATAAAAGGAACTAAACCTGAGATAGAGAAGGTGATTAGAATTAATTAAAGATTATGATTACATCATTGATTATCACTTGGGAAAAGCAAATGTTGTGGCTAATGCTTTAAGCAGGAAATTTATAGTGACCTTGAATGTTTTGAATGTCAAGTTACAATATACTTCAAAAAATGATGTATTGGTTGAATTGTAAGTGAGGCTAGATTTTAGGCATCAGATCAAAGAGAATTAAATGAGAGATGAGCAGATGGTTTAGATGATTAGTAAAGCTAAAGAAGGGAAGCCTACAGGGTTTCAGTTAACAAAGGATGGGTATTTGTACTATCAGAATAGGTTTTGTGTACATAGTATAGATGACTTGGGATTATAGATACTTAGAGAGACATATAAAGTTCCTTATTACATGCACCCTGGGAGCATGAAGATGCATTTGGGTTTGAAATTCTAGTATTGGTGGCCTGGTATGAAGAAAGATGTAGTAGAATATGTTGCTAGGTGTTTGACATGCCAACAAGTAAAAGCTAAGCATTAGGTTCCTTTTGGCTTGCTACATCTAATAGCAATACCATAATGGAAATGGGAGAAAGTGACTATGGATTTTGTGATAGGGTAGCCTATGACTAGAGGTAAGTGTGATGCTGTGTGGACAATAGTAAATAAATTAACTAAGACAACCCATTTTATCCCTGTCAGAATGGATTATTCCTTAGAAAAATTGGCTAAATTGTATATGGATGAGATAGTCAGATTACATGGTATGCTAGTGATAATCATTTCTGACAGAGATCCTCACTTTTACTTCTAGATTTTAGACGAAGTTATAAGAGGCATTAGGTACCAGATTGGCTTACAGTATAGCATTTCATCCTCAAATTGATAGATAGTCAAAGAAGGTGATATAAATATTAGAAGATATGTTGTGAGGTTATGCTATTAAGTTTAAGGGTATCTAGGACTAATACTTATCCTTGGTAGAGTTTTCCTATAATAACAGCTACCAGTCCATCTTAGGAATGGCACCATATAAGGTATTGTATGGTAGACAATGTAGAACTCCTTTATATTAGAGTGAGGTTGAGGAAAGAAAGAGTGTTAGTGTTGAATTGATTCGAGATGTTGAAGAGAAAGTAAGGATAGTTAGAGAAAGGCTGAAGGTAGCAGTTGATAGAAAAAAATCATATGCTGACCTGAAGTGGAAAGACATTGAATATGCAGTTGGTGATAATGTATTCTTGAAGGTTTCTCTTTGGAAGAAAATTTTGAGGTTTGGTAAAAAGGGGAAATTGAGTCCCAAGTTTATCTAGCCATATGAGATCACTGAGAGGGTTAGACCTCTGGCATATAGACTAGTATTACCCCCGACTCACAGTAGATTCAGGAGGTATTCCATGTTTCTATGCTTAGGAGGTATAGATCAAATCATACCCATGTGATTTCGATGTTATTTATTGAGGTGTAGTTTGATTTAATTTATAAAGAGGAACCAATTTAGATTTTGGCTCAAGAGGTGAAACAATTGCATAATAAATCCATACCACTAGTTAAGGTGTTATGGAGGCATCATAATACAAAAGGGGCTACTTTTGAGCCAGAAGAGTTGATGAAAGCCTAATAGCCGTAATTATTTACTTAAGGTAATTTCGAGGAAGAAATTTATTTAAGAGGGGAAGAAATATAATGCCCATGATTTGAGGCTCCATGAACAGTGCCACAAGGTCTTAGAAGTGTACATGGGTTACCGAATCACTTGCATATGGATCAAGGCAGTGGCACTAGTTATGAAATTTCGAGGGGCTTTAAGTTAATGAAAAAGTTTAAATTTAAAAATTTAGTAGAACCAATAATTCACTCTAAGTAGTAAGGAATGCATCCATGTAATAAAAATTTTTTGAGCTGAGATCGACTTGGGATGTGCCTGGATGTACCCAAAAATAGAAGACCCTGAAGCTTAAAATTTCACTGGATCCACTAGTGAAAGAATTTTTGGATTTTGAGGTTGTTTGCAAATTTTCAAAATTTTTGAGATTGGCACAAATTAAGGCAGTTTGAAAACTATCTTATCAATGGAATCTAGCCACAAAAATTTATGAGTAGATAGAGAGGATGAAAATATGAATTTTAAAATGAATGGCATAATTTTATGAGGTCTGAGTGAATTACTATGAATTTTTTAAGTTCGCAAAAAAATTAGGATGGTTTAGGATTTATGAGACCAACCTTGACATGTCAAAGTGGGCCCACCTCATGCCAAGTGGCCAAGGAGGCTTGCTAAGTGGCAAACCTCACTTAACAAGTGGATTTGCACTTGGATGAAAAATTTCCTTCCTCCCTTTCTCCTTACTACTGCCTTTGCCAGGTAGAGGGAAAACTAGCCATAACTTTCTCATTTCTTCACCAAAATTAGTGATTCTAGTTTTTAAATTTTCTCCTTTGTGTTAGGCACCACATAGAAAAAGAATCAAGCAAAAAAGATTTTTTATTTGGGAGATAAAAATCATCTAAGTTGACTTGTTTAGTGCAGTCTAAAATAGTGACCTTGAGGTGAGTCTTAGCTAATTCTCCTCTTTTCCTCGGGTATTTGGCTACCAATAGATGCTATAACCCACCTAACATCTATGTGATCATGTGTGTGAGGTTTTTATGGCTAGTAAAGTGTAGCTTGAAGCCTATAAAAGGAGAGGAAGCTTACCGTAGAAGCTAGAAAATTAGTGTTCTCCGGGAATTAAAGGGTTTCTTTCATAAGTAAGTGAACTTCAAGCCTTTTCTTCATGTTTTAAGGTGCCTAGGATGATTAATCTTGAATTGGTATGGCTAGAATGTTGAGCTTAAGATTGATTTCCTTTTTGGTAGTGTTGAGTAAGTGAGAACTTAGTGAAATTGAGAGTTATGTTTTAAAGTGCTTGCAAAGTTAGCTTCAAATACTTATTGATTTTGATGTGTATGGTTGTTTGGATGAGAAGTTTGCTACCTAGAATGTAAAATTAGAATTCTTTGATATGTTAGAATGAAGATTATAGCCATTGTGGTCAGAAATTATGATGAAACAAGCCATTTATGCTTGTACCCGAGGACTACTTTTAGTGGACTTTATGTGTAATGGTTGGTAACCTATGAGAATTAGCTTAAAATTAGATATATATGAGTATAATTATGTTTATGGAAAGTGTGTATGGATGAATATTGATCTCATGTGAAAAAGAATAGAATTTTGTGTCCTTTTTCCCTTAGTAATTAAGAGCATGTAATGGTAATATGGCTTGTTATGTAGCTTATAGAAGTGTTTAGTACATGTATTATATTAGCTATGGAATTGGCTTACAATGACCATGAATTTGAACAATCTATATGACATGTTAATAAGATAAAATACACTTTGAGAATGTGTCTTTGAAATACCTAAAAAGGTTGAACTAAAACATGTAAATATGACCTAAAACAAGAACTTAAAAAGTGGCTTGAAATGTGCTATGTAATTGCATATTTACATGTGCCTTTTGGGCTAGATTACAGACAATTTATATGAATAGC
>CANXYI012204492.1:0-22252 GCA_948208565.1 Hura crepitans | reverse complement strand
CCAAGTGGAAATCCACTTGTTAAGTGAGGATTGCCACTTGGTAAGCCTCCTTGGCCACTTGGCATGAGGTGGGTCCCACTTTGACATGTCAAGGGTGGTCCCGAAAATCTCGAACCATCTCGACTTTTTGCCAAACTTTAGAAATTCACAGTAATTCACTCAGACCTCAAAAAATTATGCCATTCATTTTAAAATTCATATGTTAATCCCCTCTATTTGCACGTAAATTTTTGAGGACAAATTCCATCAATAAGATAGTTTTTAGACTACCTCGATTTGTGTACTAACCTCAAAAATTGCAAGAATTTGCAAACAACCTTATAATCCAAAAATTCTTTCACCAGTGGATCTAGTGGAATTTTTGAGCTTTAAAGTCCAGTATTTTTAGGTCCATCCGGGCACATCCCAAGTCAATCCTAGCTCAAAAAAATTTTATTGCATAGATGCATTCTTTACTACTTAAAATGAATTATTGGTTCTGCTAAATGTTTAAATTTCAACTTTTTCATCAACTTGAAGCCCCTTGAAGTTTCATGACCAATGCCACTACCTCGATCTATGTGCAAGTGACCTGGTAACCCAAGTACACTTCTCGAACCTTGTGGCACTATTCACGGAGCCTTAACTCATGGGTGTTACACATTAAGTTTACATATGCAAGTTAAATATTCATCTCTAAGAATGAATTTACATTTGCTCCCAATTAAGAAAGTCATCTATTTAAATAAGTTCTAAATTTCCAACTAGGAATGTGGATATACTCATGACCTTCCTAAGTTCTTATACTTATAGGATTATAATTGTATAACCTACAAAAGTACATTTATGTCTTAAGTACTTGATTAAGCTAAAAGCATATCTTTGATTTAAAATCAAAACCCAATTACACTAAGGACATTCTACTTACTGCAATAAAGAATGGTAGGTATACTTACAAGTAGCACACAAAAATCATTTACTTTTAAAACATCGGCAACGCCTCATCTTAACTTGTATACTATTTATGTTTACTAAATAACTTGTTATTACACATAAGTTTAAGATGTTAATATGTTTGCTTCCATAGATGTTTATTTACTATATGTTCAACCATAAATACCACTCAACCAATATGGAAACTAGTGTTTTAACATACATTATGTGTGTGTGTGTGTGTGTGTGTATATATGAAGCCCATGCTATTTACATCCTTAAAGTTTATCATTAAGTATACAAGCGCCGTGTGAAACCAAGTTGAAACTCTCTCATATGTATATGCATATGTATACATATATATACACTAAAATAATTAAACCAAATTACTCCTATAATTAATAATAAACATTGAGCCCTCACACTAGAATTTCAAAAGTAATTACTATCTACAAATACTCAGGTATTTACTTACTGAAATTATATGATTCTTAAAGGAAATCATTATAATCATGCATCAATTTAACCCTATCATTAGCCAACCAAATCTAATAACTGTAGATTAAAGAGATAGTAACACATCTTTTTATACGAGTTACTCTATATTTTCACATGGCACTTATCTCATAAACCCCAAATTTTCCTATGAGTCCCATAATTCAAATGAAATGCCAACTCTTTCCCCTTATAAACCACTTAACTAAAGAAAGTTTGCTAAACCTTATTTCCATTTCTTTAAATCATTTTTCTTTCACTTTTTAAATTCTTAATACCCAAATCCTTTCCTCTTTAGTTACTGAATTTAACATGACTATTGTAAAATAAAACTTGCCCTATTTGTCATCGTCCCATATATAGCAATTCCAACATAACTAATTTCTCTAATCAATTCCCCAATCAATCCCTTATTACTCACTTTTTACTTTTCTTAATTTTTTATTCGTTATTGAGGTTCAATTACTCACTAACTGATACCAAGATTGTAGCTATGGTGACTAAATTTTACAAACTCGATTCTATTGTAGATGTCTTGTAATTTTTTTATTCCTTTATTGCCACAACATTCCACTAATCTTATAGCCTTATCTAACTAGAGGAATTACCCCAATACCCTGAAATGTCCAGCATAATATTAATCTTTGAGTAATTTCATTATTGACAATAAATTCGTATAAGTTAAACTAAGCAACCAAACCCATGCTAACTAATGTAAGAGAAACATTGATTCTACTATTTACACTTGTACCCATCTTTCCTTCCATGGTTTGCAGAACTACTACAATTTTTGTGTGTGTTACTACGCTTGCTGTCTAGCCCTTGTTATCCTTCATACTCTAGTTTCATTTTAACCTACTTATTTTGACAAACCTAACTATTACTACCTTCATCTGTGCCACTGAACTACATTAACTATTGCTATATTTTTACTATTCTAACAGCCCCTCAAAACTGGCCGAAACCATAATAAGCACCCCTATCACTTTAACATCCACTAATAATCCTCCACAAATTTAGAAAGAATTAAAAACCAAAAGGGCTAGCAGCACACTACCTTACTATAGTGGCAGCCGCTTTAATGCTACAACAACTATTATTTAATGTTTCTTACTTTCCCCTGTCAATCTCATTTGTCCCCTATACCATTATTTCTTTTGTTTTTCCTATAGCAATCGTCGTACCATAGTAATGGTGTAGCACTCATTATCCATAGCTAGTAGCTACAATTGCTGCACCCCCTTACTCTAGCAATAGTGCTACTTGCTGCAAATAACAGGGCTACCCCATGCGTTCCCTGTAGCTATTATTTCTTGATTGGTCATTTGTTAGCCTAACCAAGTTTGTAAAGATTAATTAAGCTACTTAAAGTGATTTAAATAAGAAAATTAAAATATGGTGATTGGCCCATTCTAGTTAACAACCTAGATTATATAGGTTTTAGTTGTTGATAGAACACTTTTGTGTCTCATAATGATCTTTGAGTCTATATAATGACCTTCGGGTCTGGATAATAAGCCTTTATGGTTCTAATGGCCTCAGTGGCTCAGTCCCTACTATCTAGTATAGTCATATGTTTCTTTAAGTATAGCTATTAAAATATGTGAAGAATGTAATTTATTAACTATTTTGATATTTGGTTTTAAATATGCTTATGGATTTTGATTAAGACATAATGCATGTTTATAAGTTTAAGATATGATTAAATGTTCAATTTATTATAAGTTATATTATGAGCATGTAAAAACATTGGTGTATACATTTTAATTGACATTTCATGCGTATGCTTGTGAATGTATAAGCACTTGAATTTCCTTAATTACACCGTAACAAATTTTTTGAGCACATCATTTTATTTGCAATGTGTAAGTTGAAGAACTAGATTAGAGTCAAAGCCTTATAACTATTGCAAATTAAGAGTAAGCTACTTTTGGTATTTTTTTTAAATTTGTGCATTGTTTATGTGATGTAAATGGTTTAATGGCATTTGTATGTAACATGAGAGGGATTAAGCCTAATCTGGGATATTATTATTTTTATAACAGCTTAAACAGGATTAAAATTGTATTTTGATGTTTATATGAAATATTTTTTTTCTTATTGTGTTGTTAAGCTATTGTTGAATGATTAAGAGGACCAATTTGTGTTGAGAATGTGATGGATGATTTATAAAAGTGATATTTCCTTCTATAGGTTACTATTCATTTTAGGATAATGTTTCGGTATAGCTGTTATGCTGTCGAATTTTTGACACAAGGATTCTCGAATTGGATGTAACATGTTGAAATGGATTTTTAATAATTTTAGAAATCAAATTTTAAGACTTAAATTTAAATCAAACATGAATTTTAAAAGATTTTAATTTATTAAGATTTTTGAATAATAGTATAAGAGTTAAGTAAGTTAAAAACATGTTTGTGTGCACACTCTTTATACTGGTCTGGCAACCGGATCAAGTAAGGGGTGTCACAATTAAAGCCACATTATAGCATAAGCCCATAAAAATACATTATGCTATATTCTTTTATCATAAGGTACATTATGTATCCCTTATATTCCTATAACACTTTATCATCATGTAACATCTCATTATGTCATATTTAATCCATATAATGCCTTAAACTCACTAAGGTCGTCAATGATAGACCATTAGGCCATAACACCATACACACGTATAATTGTGCATTTTCTCTTTTTTACACATTCAATTCACATGTACATGGTCACATGAACCATATTCATATCACACATCTTCCATTTCATGCATTTCAACTCACACACTTATATGTGCATATAGGCCATTTTGCCAAACCATCATCCAAGTATAAATATGACATTTTCTTCTTATCATATATAACATCACAATTTCTCATACAAATCAACATTCATCTATTTATGCACCATCCATAACATGCCTTTCATTAATCATACACATGCAAGTCACAAGGCTATTCAACCATCAAACCTCTATACACTAATCACTATCATTCCAACATGTTACACATATTATCTCATATCCATTAGATTATGTACATCAAGTCATTAGCATACAATATCCATAGCATGCATAATTAAAACATACATACACATATATACATTATGGCCATTTTGCCATAACATTTTATACACCATCTACATACATTCCAATCATATTAAATACATCATGGCACATCCATAATCAAACTAACATGATTAAAAGTAATTAATACACATAATAAGGCATTTTACACATAAACATACATAATTACATAATATGTACATATTAGGGCATATTCAATTTTCACAAATTATTTCAATTATACTTACTTTTGGTGTGGAAACACACTCACAAGGATTGTCTAGACCTTCTTCTTACCTTTACTCCATGATTTGTCAATTTTCTCAATTGTCTATAATAGACTCAATATGTGAAAATTTGTATAAAATTAATCGAACACTAAATTGAAAAATTGACAACACAAACATGCTCTTAGGCACTAAGGAACATTGAAAAAATATCAAACTTCAAAAAAAAATTCCCCAAAATAACTCGAGTTACAATTCATTAAAGCCTAAAAAGAAGCTAAACTTTTGATTTTTTACAAAATAAAGGTGGAATCAAGACGTAAAGGTTGTAAAGGTTTAGTGTTGGGGCTTAGAAATAAGAGATTAGGCAAAATTTGGTGTGAAAGGAAGCAAAAATGGCTTCTTGCCTTCCTTGGAGGGCATCAGCTATTAGGGTCAAGGGAGAAAGTAAACTATTCCTCCTTTAACCTAACTTTGACCCCTTTTATACCCCTTTTTTGCCAAATTTTAGACATCTAAAAAGCCCTTAAAATTCAATAATTCAAACTTCAATAGCCTTAAAAATCTATGCTCAAAAATCACGAAAAATTGATTAAAAATGTAACTCTTTAAATTGCCCGATTTTTGTAAAAATACTTCCCGATCTCTAAAAATTCCAATTCTAGTGCCAACAAAATATTTGGAATATTTGAGTATCAAGTTGTATTAATCCTAAAATTTTCTGAGCAACTTTTGAATATTTTACGATTCAAATAAAACTAGGTTACTATTCATGTGACACTATCATAAAACTCAACTATTATTCTTAACCATCTAAATGACTTTGTTTTGACTCCAAATTTCACCCAAAATTATGTTATGATTAATGCTTGCATTCAATAAGATTAATATGACCCAATCTCTAGAAATATTATTCACGTCTTAAGAAGTACTATTCATAACATCGAAATTTTTTTAGCGTTACATTTCTTCCCCTCTTAAAAGAAATTTCATCTTTGAAATTACCTAGTTTAAATAACTAAGGGAATTACTCCTTCAACTGAGCTTCTATCTCTTATGTTGCTTCTTCCATGCCATGATGTCTCCAAAGATTTTTGACCAATGGCACTATCTTATTCCATAACTCCTTCACTTCTTTTGCCAAGATCCTCACAGGTTCCTCTTCATAAGATAGATCTAGACTAATCTCCACTTCTTCCATTAATAAAACATATGTAGGATTTAATATGTACCTTTAAAAACAAGACATGTGGAAAACATCATGTATTTGCTAAAGCTCAAAAGGCGAAGCTAGTCTATAGGCTATTAGCCTTACACATTCTACCACTTTATATGGACCAATAAACCTCGGACATAACTTGCCATTTTTGCCAAATTGCAAAACTTTTTTGTAAGGTAAAACCTTAATAAACACTTTATTTCTCACTTCATACTAAACATATTTTCTCTTTAAATCGGCATATGACTTTTGTTTGTTAGAAACTACTTTTAATCTATCTCTAATGATCCTCACTTTCTCCCCTGCATCTTTGATCAAATCTGGTCGCATGAGCTTAGTTTCATTTAGCTTGTTCCAACACAAATGAGTTTTGCACTTTCTTCCATACAATGTGTCATAAGGACCCATACCTAAACTTATTTAATAGCTATTGTTGTAAGCAAACTCTACCACTGATAAATAGTGATCTAGCAATATTTAAACTCGATAGCACAACTCCTCAGCATATCTTCTAGCACCTGATCACCATACTTAACATAACCATCAAACATAACTTAACATCAAAATCACTTAAGTATCAAAAGTTACCTGAATGACTCTTTCTGACTAACCATTAGTCTAAGGATAAAATGTTATACTAAAGATCAAATGAGTACCCAAGGCATCATAAAGTTTCTTCGAAAACCTTGACATAAACCTTGGATCCCAATTCAATATAATTGAAGGTAGCACTCTATGCAACCTAATGATCCATCAATGTATAACCCAACAAACTTCTTTAAAGAGTAGTCTATGCTTATCGGTATCAAATGAGTAGTCTTATTCAACCAATCTACCACAACCCATACTAAATCACATATGCTTCTTATCATAAACAACCTAACAATAAAATCTATAGTGACCCTATCCTATTTCCATTTTGGAATTGCTATAGGATGAAGCAATCTAGATAGAACTTGATATTCTGCCTTCACTTGCTAACAAGTAAGGCACTTAGCCATAAACTCTGATACATCCTTCTTTACACCAAGCCACCAATAATATATATTCGAATCTTGATACATCTTGGTACTACTAGGATGTATAGCATAAGGGGCACTATGAACTTCCTACAAAATCTACTTCTTCAGCTCTTCCATATCTGGTAAACATATCTTGTCATGGTAGTACAAATAATCATAACTCTAGATATCATACTCAGTAGGCTTTCCTTCTTAGATAGTACTTATCACACTCATTAGCCTTTAATCATCTTTTTGATAATCCTTGAGTTGTTGTAGCAAATTGGGCTTTACTTGCATCTCTACCACTAAAGCATCATCACCTATAAACTGTAGCCTAACATTTATGGTTCTCATAGTTGCCATAAACTTCCTGCTAAGAGTATCCACCGCTACATTAACGATGATAATCAATCAAATAGTCATAATCTTTTATTAATCCATCTATTGCCTCTATCTCAAGTTTAGCTCCTTTTATGTAAGAAGATATTTTAGACTTTTATAATCAATGTAAACATAACACTTCTCTCTATAGTGATAATGTCTCTATATCTTTAAGCCAAATATAATAACTGCAAGCTCCAAATCATGAGTAGGGTAGTTATTCTAACAATATCACTTTGAGCTTATCAAAACTCTCTTAACATGAGTCATCCCAAACAAACTTAACATCTTTCCTCAATAATTGAGTCATAGGTGCTACAATCAAAGAGAAACCTATGACAAATTATCTGTAATACCCTACCAAACCAAGGAAACTTTTGATCTTTATAGTATTCTTAGGTGGCTTCCACTCTAGAACTACCTAAATCTTACTAAGATCAATTAGTATACCTTTTATGGAAGCTATGTGTCCAAGAAAAGATAACTCACTTAACCAGAACTCACACTTGTTAAGTTTAGTATACAGCTTCTCATCTCTCAAAACCTGATAAACTATTGTCAAATGATGTTCATGATCCTTTTTACTCTTAGAGTAAACTAGAATATCATCTATAAAGACCACCACTAACTGGTCCAAAAAAAGATTGAACACATAATTCATCAAATCCATAAAAGTTGCTAGAGCATTGGTAAGCCTAAATGGCATTACTAGGAACTCATAATGGCTATATCTCATTCTAAAAGTAGTCTTCACCATATTAGATTCTTTAACTCTCAACTGATAATACTCAAATCTTAGATCAATCTTAGAAAACACTCTAATCCCTCTAAGCTTATCAAATAGATCATTAATTCATGGTAAAGGATACTTATTCTTAATGGTCACCTTATTCAGTTATTTGTAATCCACACATAACTAAAGAGAACCATCCTTCTTCTTCACAAACAACATCGATGCTCCCTATGGTGATACACTCAGTCTTATAATTATCAAGAAATTCTTGCAGCTAAAGTTTTAACTCCTTTAACTCCACTGGAGCCATCCGATATGGGGTTATCAATATTAGAGTAGTGCCAAGTAAAACCTCAATACTAAACTCAAGTTCCCATTTAAGTGGCAAATCAGGTATTCTTCAGGAAAAACATCCATATACTTTAACATTATTAGTATAGAACTAGCATCTAACTCTCTACTATGGGTATCATATACGTGACCCAAGAAAGCTTAACAACCATTCTTTAACAACTATCTCGCAGTGACAGTCGAGATAACATTAAACAAAAAGTCTATTCTCTCACCTATCATTGTAATCTCAACCCTGTTTTCAGTCTTAAGAGATAATCTCTTTTGCTTGTGGTCCACAATGGCTTGATACTTAGACAACCAATCCATGCCTAATATCAAGTCAAACTCATCAAAAGGCAACTCGATGAGATCATCCAAAAACTTATGGCTTTGCACTATTAAGGGACACTCTTTTTAAACCTTGTTAACTAAGACATGTTGGCCTATAGGTTTGCTAACCATAATCTCTAAGTGAAGAAACTCTGAAGCTAACCCTCAGTCTTGAGCTCTTGTTGTACATATATATAAGTGTGTAGACCCTAGATCTATCAAAGCCAAAGTAAGAGAATCAAAGAAAAGAAAAGTACTAGCAATGTCATTTGGCAAGTTAGCCTTCTCTCTAGCTCTAATAACATACTGCCTGGCAGGAGCCTAGTGCTCAACTCTAAACTTTGGTCAGTCTCTCTAAGCTCCTTTTAATTTTTATACTCTATCTCTATGATCTCCTTTCTAGCCTCTAGTAAAAATAGGTGCAGATCTATGTCTGACATCAAATCTCTTTAGAAAATCTCTATTATAATAATTCAGTGACCCATATGTAAAGCACACACTTGACTTCAACTTCCAACACTTACCTCGGTCTCTCTTATGGTAAGTCTAACACTGAGGTATCAAGCAACTCTTAGCTATAGACACTGGAGTACTAGTAGCCTGAGATTGCTGTAGTCTAGCCTTGCTCTCATTCCCTTAGTCTATCTATTGAGATTGGCCCTGTCTCTGTGTCTATTATGGTGCCCTAGTCTAATAACCCTTAAATTTTTTTCCTATCTATTGAGCTGTATTAAAAGCTCTCAGACCATGAGATCGCTTCTTTTGATAGAACTCTCTCTTCTCTTTCTATACTCCCTTAATAGAATGACAAATCGACGCTAACTTTGAGAAGTCTCAAATTTTTATCAAAACTACTTGTGACTTGATATTCACATACAAACCCTTCTCAAACTTCTTACACTTGTTAACCTCAGTAGATATCATCTCCTTTGCATACCGATTGAGCATGGCAAAAATCTTTCTCATATTCCCTAATAGACCTTTGCTCTTGGTTTAGATCCATAAATAGTTATCTCCTCTCATCTAAGTAATTCTCTATAATGTATTTCTTATGGAACTCTATCAGAAAAAACTCCCATGTCAGCTTATCCTTTGTCTCATGCTATGTCAAGTCTTCCCACCACTTAAATGCCTCTTCTTGTAAGATGTGGCATATATAACTTTCTTTTTTACGGTGCATCTCATCTATTTCTTATTTTTCTCTATCTAATCCAACCAGTACTTTACCTTATCAGGTTCAACAATTCCTTCACCCTTGAAGTCCTTTACTCCCATCTTCTTAACTCTCTAAAGATAGGTCTTCATAAGAGCTAAAAGTATTTTAGGCTATTATGCTGGTAGGGGAGGTGCAATAGCTATAACCTGACTCAATTACTGTCATATCTCCTATAGAAATACTAGTGGTACTTGTGCCACTGATAGTGGTTGTCTTACTGCACTACTAGAAATAGATACAACCCTAGCAACTTTTAGGGCCACAGTTATTAGAGTATGACTCTTGACTTCCTCATCACTATGCAGTGCTAAAGCACTCATTTTATCTATAGGTAAGAGAATAAATACAAGCCTTAATATTAAAAATTATGAGATATATAAACTTAACCTCTAAAGCACTTATATGTTGATTAGGAATGCCTAAATCAGAACTCTAATACCACAAATGTGACACCTCTTACCTAATCCGGTCCTTAGAACTGAATAAGGGATGCGCATACAAACTCGTGATCCTAAGTCTCTTAAAATGTTAACTCATTAAAACATAATTTTAACATTGTTAATAAAATAAGTCTTTAAAAAATATGGGTTAACAAAAATCTTTTCAAAATTTTAGGTTCAATTCATAATTGGGATTTTTTTATCAAAAATTTGGCAACATAACAGTTGTACCAAAACACTAACACAAATGTGGATAGTAACCTGTAGAGTAAAACACACTTCTATAAACATTTTCACATCAATCCATAACTTCTATAATCCTTTTAATCACCCTAATCAAACAATATCTCAATAACACAATTCATGCATCAATAATAATAACATACGAACAAAACTATTCAAAAACTAGCTTTAAAATAAGTTATAGACATTAAAAATCCAAAAATTGACATTTACACATAGCTTAGGCCTATTTTCCTAAAATTACATGATATGAGTACTTTATAACTATACATCATTATAATTTAGATATATTTACCAAAAATTTACCAAAAAAAAATGCTTTTCTTAATAAACTTAATGATATAACATTGTGGCTCAAATTGTCTTTTTACCTAGCATCGTAAAGATAGACGATGTGCTAAGCAATAGCTTAGTGGTGGAATCGATATAACTTATGTAATTGTGCCATATATTATCATACATTAATATGTGAAATATAAACATTCAAATTTATAACATGATATGCAACATTAGACATAACATGTATATATGCGATAACATGGCATAAGATATGTATATAATGCAACATAAAGCCAAGTAACATACATTATTCATATTGTCATACATCATATAAACCATTTTCCTTTCTTCTTTACTATCCATTTATTAAGCTATACTTAAGGAAACATATAAACTAAGGATAATAGAGTATTAGTAGACCACCTAGACCCTCAAAACCACATAAGCCCTGTATGCATTAGACCTAAAGGTCATAAAATAGATTTAAAGATCAAATGCATTAGACCTGAAGGTCACAAATAATCATAAGACTTAGAGGTCAAACATAGGGTAGGCCAATATGACCTTCATGAACCCATAGGTCCATCTACCAATGTAGGTCTAAAGATAAATAATAATACACCCAAAGGCCCAAACGCATCGTAACTTGAAGGCTACGTAAAAACCTAAAGGTAAACACATCGCAACCAGAAGGCTACGTAAGAACCCATCGGTTCATGCATCGTAAATTAAAGGCTACAAAGGTACTAAAGTACCCTAGTAGTTGCTATCACTATCCAACTAGACTATTTACTTACATATGTTACTAACCATTTTTTTAGTTTCACCTTATTAACATAGCTTAATATATCTTTTAAATAAAATGGTTGGGTCGACTAAAGACCAAACTATGTAATTGTGTCATCTCTTAATTTTTCAAAGTCATTATATCTCATTAAACATGATCATGCATTATTGTCATAAAAATGCCACATTAAAGCCACATTATATCATAAGGTACATTATGCAACCATTATGTTCTCCTAACACTTTATCATCATGTAACATCTCATTATGTCACATTTAATCCATATAATACCTTAAACTCACTAAGGCCATCAATGATATACCATTTGGCCATAGCATTATACATATGTATAATTGTGCATTTTCTCTTATTACACATTTAATACACATGTACATGGTTACATACACCATATTCATATCACATATCTTCCATTTCATGCATTACATGGAACTCACATGCTTATATATGCATATAGGCCACTTGACCAAACCATCATCCATGCACAAATATTACATTTTCTTTTCATCATATATAGCATCACAATTTCTCATACAAATCAACATTCATTTTTTCATGCACCATCCATAACATACCTTTTATCAAGTATAAACATAAACATGCTTGTCATAAGACCATTAAGCTATCAAACCTCCATACACTAATCGCCATCATTTTAACATGTTATACATATGATCTCATATCCATTAGACCATGTACATCAAGTCATTAGCATACAACATCTACAGCATACATAATTAAGACATACATGCACATACATACATTATAGCCATTTTGCATCATCCACATATATTCCAACCATATTAAATACATCATTGCACATCCATAATGCCAATTAATGTGATTAAAAGTTATTAATACACATAATTAGGCATTTTACACATAAATATACATAATTACATAATATGTACATATTAGGGCATATTTAATTTTTCACAAATTATTTTGATTACACTTACTTTTTGGTGTCAAAATACACTCATGAGGACCATCTAGACCTTCTTCTTGCCTTTACTCTATGATTTATCAATTTCCTTAATCGTCTATAATAGGCTCAATATGTAAAAATTGGTATAAAATTAATCGAAAACTAAAATTAAAAATTGACAATACAAATACACTTTTAAGCACCTAAGGAATATGGGAAATATCAAACTTCAAAAAAACTTACTCAAAAAAACCATTGAGGCTTGAAAACAAGCCAAACTTTTAATTTTTCATGAAATTCAAGGTGGAATTGTAACACCCATACTCTGAGGCTCTGTAAACAGTGCCACTGGGTCCAGAAAGTGTGCTCGAGGTATCGGGTCACTTGCACACAAATCGAGGCAGTGACACTGGTTATGAAACTTTGATGGGCTTTATTTGATGAACAGAGTAAAATTTAAAAATTTAGGAGAACCAATAATTCATTTTGGACTGTAAGCTACCTCTAGGTACAATAAAAATTTTTCAGGCCGAGATTAACCCAAGGTGTACTCAAACGGACCCGAAAATAGTGGACCCTAATGCTAAAAAATTTTACTAATTCTACTAGTGAAAGAATTTTTGAAATCAGAGGTCGTTTGTAAATTCTCATAATTTTTTAGGTTGGCACGCAAATCAAGGCAGTCTAAAAACTACCCTATCAATGGAATTTGGCCACAAAAATTTATAAGCAGGTAGAAGGGATTAAAATAGGAATTTAAAAACAAACAGTGTAATTTTTAGAGGTCTAAGTGAATTCGGGCAAGGAAGGGCTTGAAGAGCAAGGGAGAAAGTCACCATAGGGGCTAGAATTGAAACTGGCAGTCTAGGCATGGTGGAAATGGCATCTTTAAAGTGAAAATGTAAGTGAATTCAAGTTATTTTTAGCATGCCATGAGCTTTTTAGAAGGTTGTATATATGGACTTAGGATAGCTTAATGATGTGTTAGGTGTATGGGAATTAAAAATTGAAGGATGGATTTCTATATATTGATGAATTATACGTGTGATGTTTGAGGAAATGGTGCATTGGTGCCTAAATTGCTTGCTACTCAAAATTGATTTTAGCACCTAGGGTGGTTATGTGAGGCCTAAGATAAAGTTCAAGGTTTAATTGGCATGTTAAAAGAAGAATTAAAGTGTTGAGGCTTGAAAATGTAGTGACAAGCATGTTCTTAATAAGTACCTGAGAGATATATATATTGATAAAGTGTGCTTGTGATGTACAAAATAATGGCTTGTGCATGGTATGGCATGTATACATGATGTAATGGATGGGAAATGTAATGTGTGGCATGAATATGGATGATATGTATATGAAATTAGTGAAGAAAACACATGTATGTGTATAATCTCAAAATAGTCGAATGGCATGTCAAGGGATGGCATGGCATGGCATGTATGTATGTCATGGTACATGATGAGTAATGGTGGAACATGTGGTGCGTGATATGTGTGTCAAATGTATATGGCATGAAATGTAAGTAATCTTATATATATACATATATATATATATATATATATATATATATATATATATAATGTATGGTAAATGTAGGTAGTGTAAACGTGTTAATAATTGGGTGTAAGAAATGGTATAGAAATGGCATGAAAGAAAAGTACTCAAATTAGCTTAATAGTGACCTAAAATTTGCTTGAAAGTGATACATAACTTGAGCCCATGGTGTAATTGGGTTGATGAATATTTAAGACCATATGTAACCTAGTGTGGCATGAAAAATGACTTGAACAGGACTTAAAACTTGATTAGAAATAAGGTATGACAAGTAGCTTATAATTGCCTATAAGGGCAATGGCTTGTAAAAGAAAAATAGATTCACATTATGTGCCTTTAAAGGCTATGTCTTGGAGTTGAATATAATGGCTTATAAGCTTATGTTTTGGCCTTGTAAATGGCCTAGTATATGTTGGCTTCGGGCTTATGGAAAGTATTAATTTTGTTGTTGAAAACTGCATTGAAGTTTGACCTCAGATGGTCCTAGAAATGTGTCCTGAAAGGTGGTCGAAATAACCTATAACTGTCTAGTTGACCAGTACCTGAACTAAAAATATCACTGGATAGTCAGTGTTAGTTTCCTGAGAACTAATGCTATGATAAATTATAACATATTAAACCTTAAATATTGGTAATAACAAAATTTAAAATTTACCTAAGATTTTTACTTGATAAAGCCAAAATGAGGCTATACCAAACCAACTAAAAAATAAACTATGTGATAAAATTTATAACTGTCTATTTTTGGAATATAAATATTATAAGAATATTTTTGGTTAATTAATGAACTTAAAATGTGCTACTTGGCCCATTAGTTAGACACCCACTAGATGGGTTAATTGGTCAACTTAGAGTTTTATAGCTGCTAGTTGTTTAATGTTCAGGCAATAACTTTATTAGTGGCTAGAAAGGCTTATGGGTTGATCTCCATTATGTCACCTAGATGTTGAGATATTATTTGTGGCTAAGGAGGCCCACAAGCTGATCTCCATTATGTCACATTCCTGATGATATTTATTTGCAACTGGGGAGGCCTACGGACTGATCTCTATTATGTCACACAGATACTATTTACTTGTGACTAGAGAGGCTACAGGCTGATCTCCATTATGGCACACACACTAATGGACCGATGTAAGTCCAGAATGGGGACCACTACATAAGTTTATTTTCCCTCTAGATCTAGTGTTTTTAAGTATCGTCTTCTTAGTCGAGCCAATGAATTAAATTAAGTGAATAAGCAAAATAATTATGGAAGATAAAAATTAAGCATAATTAGATAACTTTTTCTGAGAAATTAGTGAAATATAGGCAAAAGGGCATTTTGGTCATTTTACACATATGTTATAAATAAATTGATTCCTGTAAAGTATGCATGCTATGAATATTAATAATTACTCTAAATAATTTATGTGAGCCAAAATTGTTATTTCATCACTTATAAATGCCTTAGGGGTATTTTAGTAATTTGGCACCAAGTTGTATAATTGAGTTACATAATGAGGTAAAATCAGTTATTAAACTACCCAGGTATGAGAAGGATATAATGTCATGACTTAAATGATTGAATTCACCACTGAGTATTTTTATACTTAGTGTACCTATTTCAGAGCACAGGTACCCAGAATAGCGATGTCACCCCGTAAAGCATGCAGTGGAGTTCAAAGGTCATCTGGAGAAGACTAGTTATATATAGATGCATGATTTTGCACTCCATGTACTTTGGTAGGGAATATGGGTGTGATGTATATAAGGAACACAAGGTAGTATCTACATAAATAAGTTGTTCTGTAATAATCAATGTGATGGTTTTCTCATTTATATGTGATCTATATACATGCTTGTAAGCCTAAGGCTCTGTATGTTTATATTGTGGCCTGAGGCCTATGAATGTTATGTGTGTTAGTTGATATTGATATGATGAGATCTAGGGAACCAGAAGGGTCCAGGAGATGTGTTTGATAATATTAAAGTGTTTACATGTAGATATGAGTTTTGGGATAGTGACTAGGGCAGCCGTTGTGCTGTCGAATTTTTAGATAACACCATATGGTGTTAAATTCCTTCTGTGATGGTGGAAACATAATAGTATTCACTTAAATGATTATAGGATCTAACTTGAATGAATTGGGAATCAGACAGAGTTATCTAGTGCAGTATAACTAAGAGTTAAACGAATAAACATCAAAGAAATTTTAGGATGGGTGACCTAGCGAGAAGTGCACAGCTTATTAGGTTTCTTCAAGAATCTAGTAGGGGGTGTCATAGGAATTGAGATGTAGAGGCTATGGACGTTCGATATCGAGGCTTGAACATGAGGAATTGGGCAAAAATAGGTGTGAAATGAAGCAAAAATGGCTTTCTTACTTCCTTGGAAGGCGTAGGCTATTAGGTTAATTAAGGAAGAAAACTATTCCTCCTTTGGCCCAACTTTAACCCCTTTTATACCATTTTTTTACCAAATTTTTGACATCTAAAAAGCCCTTAAAATCCAATAATTCAAACCTTAATAACCTCTAAAAATCCATGCTCAAAAATCACAAAAAAATTATTAACAATGTAACTCTTTAGTTTATCCAAATTTTGTAAAAGTACTTTCTAATCTCCAAAAGTTCTAATTCTAGTGCCAATGAACTATTTGAAATATTTGAGTATTAGCTTGTATTAATCTTGGAATTTTTTAAGCAACTTTTGAATATTTTACTGTCCAGTTAAAACTGGGTTACTATTCATGTAACACAGTCATAAAACTTAACTATCATTTTTAACCATCTAAACGGCTTCATTTTAACTCCAAATTTCACCCAAAATTATGTTGTGATTAATACTTCCATCCAGTAAGATCAGTGTGACCCGACCTCGAGAAATACTATTTACGTCTTAGGAAGTACTTTCATAACACTGAGTTTTTCAAGTGTTATAGATTTTATGAAGGCTATTTATATTAAAATAACCCTTTTTATGTCAGATTTTTTACTTAAATCTTGTTCAAGGAGGCCCACAAATTGGAGCCTTTTTTTGCCTATTACGCATGGCCTAATAAGAGGGAAAATTTGAGGCCATTTCTAGGGTTCCTTCTAAGGCTCTTTTGGACACACTTTAAATCAACCATAATCCTAATTTATGGTCTTTTTAACTCTTAAAAGGTCCATTTAAAATAAGATTAAAACATACCCTTGATTAGGCCTCTAAGGCCTAAGTCCTTTTTAACACTTAAAAAGGTCAAGCTGGCTCCAAGCCCAATTTCTCTTTTTCTTCTTTATTTATTTTCCTTTCAATGATATCTCATATCATTGAAATATCAAACACTTTCATAATCATTTCAATTCTTTAAGTGTGTGACCCTATGGGTTTCTGAAACACGTTGCAGTACATAATGAATTAGAGTCCAAGTCCGACTGGGACTCTTATGGTTCAACCTCATTGAGCCCATAATTAATTCAAAATTAATAATTCACTTTTGTATAAGTCTTAAAAGTTGTCTAGCCACACATCAGGACTACCTAAGTGTTGGAAAGTCAAGTGGTTCCACTTAGCCCTTCCATATACAATTACCGTGCAATTACTCATTTCACCCTACTTCTCATTTAAGTTTGAGTATGGACTTGTGTGAACTCAATAGTTAATTAAGTATGTCTAATCAAGTCCTAAACATTTCAATTCTAATATTTACATCTTTATTCCTAAAAGGCCCTCATGAATCACATTCACACTTACATTTACTTTGATTAGAGATTTCCTAAATAAAGATATATTAGACTTGTGAGGTAAACTCTCTATTATAATATGAGGTGGTTAATCCTCTATTTATCACTCAACTATCTCAAACTATACACAACCTCCTAGCTATGTATATATCATGGTGAAGTAAAAACACCTAAGTTAAAGTATACCCTTTGATACTTAAGATAACTTTGTTGCTCTCAAGTGAGAAGATACTTGCACCCTACTAATATGATGAGATGACTTCACTGACATAGATTATGTATCCGTGTGAAGATCTCATTTTTTGTTATCTAAGGAACTCATTTCTGAATTCATATGTTAACTCTAAGCATCACCATGCTTATAGCTTGTGAGAACTACTATTTGACCAAGTTAAAAAGTATAACATGTGTTAGTCTATCCGTATTAATAATGTCCCATCTTGTTAATATTATGACTAGGGATAGTTTTGGTATTCTGCATTTGCATGTAATAGGAATCTCACATCATAAACTCTTTATGATTTCCTTTGCACTGTGAAATGATACCAGGGACTTTATTACAAAGTTTAAAGTCCATGTCAAACAAATAAATTAATTATAGGCACTTATGTAATAAAGAATGCCTTTTTATTATAAATAAATGTTTAAATGTACACAAAATATCCCTATTACACATATGCTCTAAGACATACTACTAACATAATATGAATGTGGGTATGTAAGTGTGAAGTAACTATAAATGTTAGCATGAGCATAAATATTTAATGAATCATAACCCAATAGTAATGTAATTAGGAAAGCCTATATGAAACTAAAAATGCTTATCTAGATATAAGTTAAAGTTTACATTAGGACTTGAGCATATGGAACTATGTATTATGATAACAACATGGCAAGCTTATGTATGAGATTTTTAATGGCCTATTTGAGGTAAGTTGTATATGATTTAAACCTATGCATGGCTATTATGTGCTATTAGTGTTGAAATAAATGGATGCATTGGCTGAAACATTAGACTAAGGTAATAATGGCATGTATATGTGTTAAGATGTGTACATTATTGTTTATGTGAAGGTTTAAGTA
Organism: Hura crepitans; assembly: GCA_948208565.1. Taxonomy (NCBI): domain Eukaryota; kingdom Viridiplantae; phylum Streptophyta; class Magnoliopsida; order Malpighiales; family Euphorbiaceae; genus Hura; species Hura crepitans. The sequence continues at coordinate 3,305 of CANXYI012204492.1, read as the reverse complement.
TATTAAAGTCATGAAAGTTAAGAATATGTGCATGATTTATTATTTAAGCTTTTGGCATGTAAATATGCATAGAGATAAGAGGTTATAAAATCACATGGATATGCTTGAGAATGGTGTGATGAGTTAGTGCTTAATGAATATAAGAGATGATAATGGTAATCATAAGTTATGATGTTTATATATTTGTATATGATTGGTATAAACACATTTAAGGTATGAAAGTAATAAGTAACATGAGAAAAGAAGTTGTTGGAATGTGGTGATCAGTATGTAATTATATGGAGACAAATATATAAGTGTATGATACTTAAATTGAGACAATGACATGAATTTCAAGTTATAAGTATGAATTGCTACGATATATGTTATGCACATGTTGTGGCCAAATAACTTATGTGAGACATATTCTCTTGATTTTAATGATGCATGGATTATTGGCTTAAGGCATATTTTTGATAATGTTTAATGCATCTATGACCATATTAAGGCATAATAAGATGTTAAAGACTTATGTAACTTAATTATGAGCTAATGATAATAAATTGTTAAAATGTATGTAATTATGAGAAACATAATCAATAACTAATGCCCATACAAATGTAGACATCCTAGTCTGGATAGGTTGACCAATTAACTAGAGAGATTAGAAGCTACTAAGGTACTTCTATACCTACTTAGGCCTTCGAGCCAACGTTTGCCTTTAAGCTACTATTTCTAGACCTTTGGGTGATCATTACACCTTCAGGTCAATGTTAGACTTTTGAATCATTCGGGTCAACATCAGACCTTCGTGGTCACTGCTAGACTTTTGTGTTCAACATAAGACCTTTGTGGTCACCAACAATATACATTACCCTTTTATGCCTCAATGACCATCGATTCTTGTTTTCTAGTTTTGGGATTCTGTCTATTGACTAATGGAAAACTTAAGTAAATAACTTGAGTAAGATGATGAGTAACTCATAAAAAACAATAGGCCATGGTAAAATGATTAATTAATTATTTACAAAGATCCAAAGAAAACTATATGAAGATTACTTAAATGAATACTCTGTTTCGTGAACAGTACCTCCTTAGCATGAATGGTGTTCCCTACAAGTTGGGGCACCTTCACGAGGCTAGAAAGGGGCATATTGATCATAAAACTTTGAAAGGCCAGAAAATGGACAAAATGAAAGAATTTAAAATTTTAGCACAATCAATAAATCATTTTAGGTCAAGAACTAGTGAATAGGGAAATAAAATGAGGTTGTGCTGAGACAACCCTAAGATGTGCCCAGACGGACCAAAAAATACCATACCCTGAACCTCAAAAATTCTAATGAACATGATGGAGAAGGAATTTTAATTTTTTAAGGTTGTTTGGTATTTTTTTAATATTTTATTCTAGCAGGTGAATGGTGCCTAAAAGTCAATAGTGGAATTTTGACTTGAAATTTTACGTGGGACTTAATGACACTAATCAAGGATTTTTAAAATTGAAATGAGTATTTTTAGAGGTCTAGAGAAATTTTAATGAATTTCTAAAGTTTCAAAAGGAAATCGAGAGAAAATAAGCTGTTAAATCTCCACGTGTTATGATCTGAGCCATCCACCTACCCCTATATAAGGGCCAACACATGTGAAGGGGTCACATATGTGAACCATCATCTTCCTCCCCTAAATTATTCAAGAAAACTGATGCTCCCTCTCTCCTCCATTCTTTTTTCTTCTCTTTCTCTCTCCTTCCATCACCAAAAATCATAAAAATTATATAAATTAGACCCTCTATGATCCATAGAGTCTAATTTAAGTGATAAAATTAGAGAATTTGGCTTGTAGAGAGAGATATTCAACCTTGGTAAATAGTGACCAATCTTAGTGTTAATGCCTTTATTCCATTTTTTTTTTGTTTTAGGTAGCCTAAGTTGTTTTAAGAGATTCTATGATTTTAGATTTTCATTTAGAATTATATAGAATTTTTAAGGATTTTCTAAGTGGGAAAATTATGTACGTTAAGGGAAAGAAAGGAACATTGAAGGAGAGCAAGCATCTAGGCACCAAAGTGGTGGAGAAAAGGGTGTTTTCACACCCTAAGTATGTGGAATAGATTCAATTTATGTGTGTCATGAGTTTTGGAATGAAAATGTGTATGTTCATGTGTATGGAAATGTTAAAGTTTGGTGTTAGGCATGACTTTAATGTAAATTAATGACATGAATATGTTAATGGTGTAAAAGTAACATGGTATGCATGATTTTAGGGAAAAGAAACTAGGTGTATGTGTGTACATGGTGTATAGTCGAATGGTGTACATAAAGTGGCATGGTATGTGTGATTATGTATATGACATGTAGGCATGGCATTGGCATGTAAATGATGTGTATAAATAGTGCTTGGAAAAAGGAATAATAATATTAATATGTATATTATGTAAACTTGGCAAACAATGACCTAAATGAGTATGTAATATGTAAATAAAAGATAACTAGTAATATAGTGACTATATGTGTGCTAGTGATAGCAGGAGTACGAGATATGATTTATGAGAGGTTATAAGAAGAAATAATGTAAGAATGATGAATGCCAGATTGGCATACTTAGTACTATGAAAGGTACAATATTGAAAAATGACCAAATGAATAGTAACCTACCTGTAAAATGACTAAATGAATAGTGATTTTGCGACAAGAGACCAAAAGTGTCAACTTATGTGAAATAAAATGTTAAGTGAAATCTAATGTTATGATTGACATAAAATATAGTACAAAGTAATACTAGATGACATAATTAAGTAAGGGAATAGTGATTTGGCCCATCAGTTAGACACCCACTAGATGGGTTGACCGGTCAACTAGGGAGTTAGCAGTTGTTGGGCAGTTTGGTCCTTTTGGGGCCACTGTTGTTGGTTAATGTGATGGCACTTGTAGTTGTTCAGGTTCTGAGATTGAACATAACACACTCAGGTATTGGGAGGTCCATCTGAACTAATCCCTACTATCCATTAACTATCTTTGGATATTAGGAGGTCTTATGGGGCTGATCCCTACTATCCACCTATGATGCTTTGGAGATGTGACTCGGGGTATTAAGAGGTCCCATAGGGCTGATCCCTACTATCCCACTTGCAGATATTGGGAAATCTATAGGCTAATCCCTGCTATTTACCAGTCCAGTATTAAGAGGTCTATGGACTGATCCCTACTACTGGGCTAGGTAGGTGCAGCTATCGAGGTCTAAAATATGGGCCACTGCACAAGATAGATCCCACTATTTGGTGTCTTAAAGTGTCATCTATTTGTTATAGGCCTAAACTATATTGAACT
>CANXYI012204489.1:0-17947 GCA_948208565.1 Hura crepitans | reverse complement strand
AGGTCTTAAAATGAGTAATGGCCTATCAGTTAAACGCCCACTGGATGGGTTGACCGGTCAACTAGGGACTCAGCAGCTGCTAGGTAGTCGGTCTTGTGGGACCCACTGCCAAGTGCGGGTGCAGCCGCTTAGGTTCAACAGGGGACCACTGCACTACAGGATATATTATCGTAGCCTTGAGATGGTTCTCGGACCTACCTCAAGTGTACCACTCCCGGTATATATATTTATATTCGTGGGTACAGAAATAGAGTCAGGCCATTTCTGTCATTCGCTCCCGGTACAGGCATGGTAGGTGCAGCTACCTAGGTCCTAAAAGTGGACCATTGCACACCATATATCCCTTATTTCCAGTGTCTTAATGTGATGTCTATTTGTCATGGGCCTAAAATGTAATTAAGTTAATTGTAATAAGAATTGCAGTCTTTAAATGGCTAGAAGGATAACTATGCCTAAAATGTAAGTAAGTCAATGAAAATCAGAATTTGAGGCATAAAATGGTTAGTAGAGTAATCATATAAAGGTAATACATGTAAATAGCTTAGAAGAGTAATTACAGTCAGGTAATATAGATTTGCATGTGAACTTGCATTGGTATGCATAAATGACATGGGCCTATAAAGGGATTAAATTGACAATAATTGGAACCTCAGGGTTTAAAGGTCTAGAAGAGAAATTATGTTAATTGATACAGGTTGCATTTATAAAATGGCATTTGTGTACGTAAATGACATATTTGGTTTGGTATATTCCACCACTGAGTTTTATACTCAGCGTATCGGTGTTCTGATATGCAGATCATAGACAGGGGAGCTGACAGCATCAAACGGGAGCACAGTGTAGCTGAACACGAGTCTTTTGGTATTTTGTTTTCTTTCTTTTATAAGATGTATAGGTATGCACTCATGTACATGTGGGGATAGATTGTATGGTTTGAATTATAGTATCATGTATACAAAATGACTGTTTTATGAATGCATGATGATTGGTGGGTCTCTGACCCTGTGATTGAATGGTGACTGTGATTTGGAGGACCAGAGGGTCCAATGGAGATTATGGCTGAGGTATAGTGTTTAGAAGTGATTTTCTTGCAGGTTTAGATTTGGGCTAGATAACAGGGTAGCCGTTATGCTGCCCGAATATTAAGAAATGTCTGGTAGCACCTGATGGTGATACTCCTAGATTATAGGCACACGGGTATAGGAGAGTAACACACCTTATCAGTTCAGGGAGAACCGGTAGGGGGTGTTACAGTGAAAATAAATGTTCTTCACCATTTATCTTAATCTAATTACATTGTTATTCATGCAACATAGGTACATTGATTATCACATCAACAAATCTATCCTTTATACTCAATAGTCATTATCATAAGCATTTTAAGCCATTCTTACCATATATCCACATCATTATATCATAAGCACTAAATAAATGCCTAAAGCACACATTAATTTCCATATTAGGGCATTCAGTCATATAATACGCTCATTATGCATTATCGCATTTCACAACTACCATATTCCATCTATATCATCATATCATTTTTCATATTTCAATTCCCATATTAGGCAATTTAGCCATATCATAATCTCCTTATGCATTTTGGTGTTTCATATCTACCATATGCCATCCAAATCATCATACCATCTTTCACATGCCAATAGTTCATATATATGTTCAAATAGGTTCCTATTATACTACGCATGTCATTACATATTCATATGATCATTCTTATCTATATGGTTATGCAATATTCATAGCCTACATTTTATATAACATACATACAACTACATGCCATAGGTTATTAGGAGATAATCATGACAAATGCCATATCATTACTCATGTTTTAAAGGCACCCATGTCAACTTTCATCATAATAGAAGCATACTTATGCACATATGCACATTCATTGTCATATAAGCATGTTCACAATATATACATTATGCTTAACATATGCAAATTGAAACATTAACATATTTTCATTTCATAAACATATCCATACCATTACATAATATGAAACATTATCATTATGGAGCAATTTGGATAAATGCCATAACACATTGCGACATGGTCTCATTCATGGAACACACTTTATGTTCATTCATTGTGCCTTGATGATTTAAGACTTCATACATTAACATCTTGTTACAAATCACTCATGCCTTTGGTCACTTTCATACATTTATAACATGTCTTTATACATTTTCTCATCTCATAAACATATACACCATAATTAGAGTGCATGAGTCAATTGTAATTACTATCGTATAGTTTTGATTAAGAAACATTATTCTTCCTTACATAACCTTTCAAAAAACTTCATTATTATTGTCATAGTGCTTAACTTTATTAGAATATTACAATGCACATAAATATGACATAATTAGCCTTAAACAACATTAAGCATACTTAGAGCATCATTCGGCTTTATCATGCCTTACCCATATATATATCAATTCTCATTATTCAACATAAAAACCATGCATAATATAACATATTAGGCTAACCAAATTTAACATAAGCTTATATCCATTATACATAACACAAAGAGTTACTACACAATCACAACATCAAACATGCACCATTCGGCCATCATGTAATACATGCACTCCCATCATTAATTATTCAATTTAAAGGCATGATCTCATGCTTATATGATCACTTAACATAATATATAAGCATACAAATTTGCATTCCCATATAGGAATTATCATTACACATATAGACATACATACTTTATGTAACACCCTTTCTCGATTCTTGAGGGAACCCGATAAGAATGCCACTTCCCATCGGTCACCCATCCTATTCTTTCCCTAGTCTTCATTCATTTACCACTTATAAACTTGACTTAACTCAGTGATATATCTTGATTATTTATTGGTTATTACTAATCGTTACCCTAATATTAGATGTATTGTTCTAATAAAAAAAGCTTATGTAATTAAAAAGTAATTTTATAGAAAATCGAGTAGCATAAGGGCAACTCAAGTTAAAAATAAAAAAAAATATCATATAGAAAAACACTTCTAAGAATCATCATACACCATCCAACCATCTTCTAGACCTATTTGGTCCTCCCAATTAATAATCATAGCACACATCAGCAAGCAACATAGACTCTTAGACTTATAATATATAAAAGCATTCATATATGCACTCCAGTATTTATATACACATATTAGCCTATATCAAGTGAAAATATTCGAGTTACTATTTACAAGCCATATCTTATTACAAAACTATTCATATTCTATTTGGTTCCTAACCTTCTACATTTATACATGAGTGCTTTACTTACATACAAACAAAAATAGATAAAAGGTGTACCCTAAGACACTAGTCATTAGCTACACAGAAGCTTTGAGGTTGTACAGCTACAATACCTATAACCTATGCATCAAAACATTGATATGCTAAGTATAAACTCAATGGTGAATTTGATATAATATATATACATGTACTACACACAATAAGGTAATAGGCACATGATACACTGTGCATATAGTGGTATCATGCAAAATTATTTACTTCCTTTTCTCTTATAATAGTTTCAATAACTAATAGTGTAATTCTGTGTCTTAATTGTACTGGCTATTCATAATACTCATTCTTTTATTCATTTATCTATTTAAGGCCCATAATGAAAGACTACACCTAAGGACATTGGATAGTGGAATATAGGTTGTGCAGTGGTCTATATTTTGGACCTCGATAGCTACACCTAACTAACTCTACTCAATAGTAGGGATTAATTCTGCAGAACCTCCCAAATTAGGGTGGTAGGGATCAGTCCAACAAAAACCTCACAATATACAATCATCAATAATAGAAAGGTGGATAGTAGGGATTAGTCTTGTACGACCTCTTAAATCCATAATAATAGGTAATAGGGATTAGTCTTATGGGACCTCTCAATACCCGATGTACAGGGCTCAATATTAGAACCTTGGCAGGTACACCTATTATCATAAATAAATACATAGGTACCAGTCCAAAAGGACTAAACTTAGTAGCTGTTTTATTCCTTAGTTGACTAGTCACCATTATTTTCCACGATCACAATTATTCATATTCTTTATCAATTCTGATCTTAGGTATTTCTCGATTTCGTATCACTTTCTCTTTTCCAAAAAGATTACTTTCACATCTAACATATTTAACATTTTTCATCACATATTTATGTCTTTTATGCATTTCAATCAAGCATTCCTCATGTTATTATACTTGCATATTTCAAGTCCATTTTTACTTCAAAATCATGCCATTAATTCACTTAATAAACAAGTACACTCACACTTGGCAAAAAGACACCATTTAACCTATTTGAGTGCACACATATTCACATTGATTTCTTTCTACTTCACCACACTTTTAGGCCTCTCATACATGCATTAACCATATTCATTAAACATGTTTCCTTATTACACACACTTACACACTTATTACCCAATTCTATACACACTTCTTATGGCACACAAATGCACACATATACATTTATATCAAATTCACATACCTATGGGTGATTAAACACCTTTACCCATAACTTTACTATTTAGAATTGCCTTATTCCTTCACTTTTCTTTCTTTTCTTAAACATAAAAAATTTTCGCTTTAGAAAACTTCAAAAAAATCCTATACAACTCCAAATTAAATTCTATCAATATGGTTAATCTTAGAATACTTCATACTCTATTGAAATAATATAAAAATTAGGTTATGAACCATTACACAATATTTTTGAATCTAAGAACTTGGAATGGCTTCCTTAAATCATAGAGGTAAATTTCCATATGTATTTTGCATAATCAGGTGAGAATTGAATGAGTTAAAGAAGAAAAAAGAGAAGAGAGAGAAGATAACAACGACGTTAGCTAAGGTAGAGTGGAAGGGGAAGAAGGTGACTTAGCACAAGTGTCAACTCAATATTTTCTAGGCAATTTATATTAAGTGGGTTTGTTTTATATTCATTTTTCTTTTAAACTTCAAAAATTCATAATAATTTTTTAACACCTCAAAAAATCATGATTTTTGTGGCATAATCCTCAATAATGCCTATTGATGGCCCTATAAAATCTCAAGTCAAAATTCCATAAACAAGTAGGGTTATTATTCACTTGCATAAAATAAAAATTCCAAATAAATATCAAATAACCTAAGAATATTAAAATTCCTTCCTTAATAGACTCATTGGAATTTTTAACCTTCATGGTATGATATTGTTAGGTCTAACCAGACACATCCCGGACCATTCCTAGCACAACCCTATGTAAGGTTGCTATTCACTAGTTCTTAATAGAAAATGATTTACTGATTCTACTAAAAGTTTTAATTATTTCATTTTAGTCATTTTATGGCCCATCAAAGTTTTATGTGAAGTATTCGCCCATTAGGCCATCATGAGGTGTCTCGACTTCTCAAAAAACTATTTATGCCTCAGAAGTACTATTCATGAAAATGAGATTCATAGGCATTACAATCCTTCCCCTCTTAAATAATTTTGTCCACAAAATTACTTGATGAAAATAGGTGTGGATATTATGCTTTCATCTATTCCTTACTTTCCCATGTGGCTTCCTCAGTATTATGGTGCTTCCACCATACTCTCACTAACGGTATAAATTTTTCCTCAATTCTTTAACTTCTCTAGAAAACACATGCACTGGTTCTTCTTTATATGTCAAATCAGATTATACTTGAACTTCTTATGTGGATATGTCATGTGAAGGATCAAATTGATACTGCCTTAACATTGAGATGTGAAACATATCATGTATTCACTAGAATTCTTGTGGCAATGGCAGTTAGTATGCCATTGGTCCCACATGCTCTATAATCACATATAGACCAATGAACCTCGAGCTTAGTTTTCTTTTCTTACCAAATCTAAGAATCTTCTTACATGGAGATACTTTCAAGAATAACTTGTTACCAACATCATACTCAATATCCTTCCTCTTCAAATCCCCATATGACTTTTGTTGATCCATTGTAGCTTTTAACCTATCTCTTATGGCTTTAACCTTCTCTTTAACATCTCTAACTAACTCTAGTTCCATGAGCTTACTTTTACCATTTTCACTTTAATAGAGTGGTGTTTTATACCATCTGCCATATAATGCTTTATACGGTACCATGCCTAAAGTAGCCTAATAGCTATTGTTATAGGCATATATAGCTAGGGATAGATATGGATCCCAACTTCTTTTAAACTCAATCACACAACTGCATAACATGTCCTCTAGTACTTGTACCACCCATTTTGACTGTCCATCAATTTGTGGATGGAAAGTGGTACTAAAGGTCAAGAAAATACTTATAGCATCTTTCAACTCCTTCTAAAACTTGAAAGGAAAATATTGGTCCCAATATGAAATTATAGCCATTGGTATTGCATATAGCCTTACAATCTCATTTACATATAATTGTGCCAACCTATGCAATGAATATTCCATTCTGATCAGAATGAAGTAAGTTTTCTTGGTTAATCTATCTACTATTACCCACACTGCATCACACTTACTTCTCTTCACTGATAATCCCATAACAAAGTCTATAATAATCCTTTTCCACTTCTACTCTACTATTGCTATAGGGTGTACAAATCTAGAGGGTTCTTGATGTTATGCTTTTACTTGCTAAAATGTCAAGCATCTAGCGATATACTCTACCACATCTTGCTTTATTCCTGACAACTAGTAGTGAGGTTTTAAATCTATATACATTTTCATACTCCTTAGATGCATAGAATATAGAGCTTTATGTTCTTCCTTCAATATCTATGCCTTTAATCAACCCACCTTAGGTACACATAATATGTCGCAATAATAGATACATTTATCCTCCTTAATTTGAAATTAAGTGGTCTTCCTCTCTTTAACTTTACTTATCAATTGCATAAGCTACTCATCCCTTATCTATACTTCCTTCACTTGCTACTTAAAGTCAAGTTTTACTTGTAACTCCACTAAGATTGCATCATTTTTAGTGTATTTCACCTTAGCATTCATATATTTCATAGCAGTAATGAACTTTTGACTTAAGGCATCCGTAACTGCATTTACTTTTTCTTAATAGTAGTCAATTAGGCAATCGTAGTCTTTTGTTAACTCTATCCAATGTCGTTGCCTTAGATTCAACTCTTTCTATGTAGAAAGGTACTTCAAACTCTTATGATCAGTGTAGATATAACACCTATCACCATATAAATAATGCCTCCACACTTTCAATGCAAATATAATAAAAGCTAGTTCCAAATCATCTATCGGGTAATTCTATTTATATGGATTCAATTGCCTAAAAGTAAAAGCTATCACCTTTCCCTCTTGCATTAAGACACATCTAAGCCCATTATGTGAAACATCGCTAAAATTCACAAAGTCCTTCCTTTGCTCTAGTTGAATAAGGATAGGAGATTCCATTAATGTTGTCTTTAGCCTATTAAAACTTCCTTGGCATTTGTCATCCCGGACAAAATTTTACCTCTTTTTGTAATAATATAGTGAGTGAAGCTACAATCATTAAAAAAATCCTTCAAAAATCTCCTATAATATTTAGCCAATCCTAGAAAGTTTCAAATCTCAATCACATTCCTAGGAGGCTTCCATTCTAACACAATTTTAACCTTGCTCGAATCCACTCTAATATGATCTACTGATGTAATATGGCTTAAAAAGGCTACTTCTATCAACAAAAACTCACACTTACTCAACTTTCTAGACAACTACTTCTCTCTCAAGGTTTGCAACACAATTCTTAGATGTTACTTATGTTCTTTTTAACTCTTGGAATAGACTAGAATGTCATCTATGAAAATTATGACAAACTTGTCCTAATATGGTTTGAAGATTCTGTTCATGAGGTAAATGAATGCTACAGGGGCATTAGTGAGCCCAAATGGCATCACTAAGAACTCATAATGCCCGTATCTAGTTTATAAGGTAGTTTTTGAAATGTCAGATTCCTTAATTCTCAACTGGTGATATCCCGATCTCAACTCGATCTTAGAGAACAAACTAGCACCTCTAAGCTAATAAAAAAAGATCATTGATCCTAGGTAATGGAAAGTTGTTCATAACTATCACCTTGTTCAATTATCTGTAGTCTATACACAATCAAAGTAAACCATCTTTCTTTTTTACAAAAAGCACGACTGCTCCATAAGGTGAAACACTCGCCCTAATAGAGCCTATGTCTAATAGTTCTTGGAACTGTACATTCAATTCTTTTTGTAATGCCTGTGATTTGAGGCTCTATGAATAGTGCCACAGGGTTCAAGAAGTGTGCCTAGATTATCGGGTCACTTACACATGGACCGAGATAATAGCACTAGTCATAAAACTTCGAGGGGCTTTAAGTTGATGAAAAAATTAAAATTTAAAAATTTAGTAAAACCAATAATTCATTTTAAGTAGTAAGGAATACATTTGTCCAATAAAAAATTTTTGGGCCAAGATATGCCTAGACAGACTCAAAAATAGTAGAACCTAAAGCTCATAAATTCCACTAGATCCACTGGTGAAAGAATTTTTGGATTCTAAGGTCATTTGCAAATTCTCAAAATTTTTGAGGTTGGCATGCAAATCAAGGCAGTCTAAAAACTATCTTATCAATGGAATCTAGCCACAAAAATTTACATACAGATAAAGGGATTAAAATATGAATTTTAAAATGAATAGTATAATTTTTTGAGGTCCAAGTGAACTACTATGAATTTTCAAAGTTTGCCAAAAAAATGGCATTGTTTGGGACTTTTTGGACCACCCTTGACATGTCAAAGTGGGCCCCACCTCATGCAAAGTTGACAAGGAAGCTTGCCAAGTTGCAAACCTCACTTGACAAGTGGATTTCCACTTAGATGAAGGATTGCCTTTATTCCATTTGTCTTTGCTACTGTCGACACCAAGTAGAGGTAAAAAATCATAACTTTCTCATTTCTTCATCAAAATGAGTGATTTTAGTTGCTAAATTTCTCTGTGTGTTAGACACCATAGGGAAAAAGAATCAAGTAGAAAGGATTTTTTATTTGGGAGATAAAAATCATCTAAGTTGATTGGTTTAGAGCAGTTTAGAATAGTGACCTTGAGGTGAGTCTTAGTTGATTCTCCTATTTTCCTTAGGTCTTTTAACTACCAATTAATGCTAGAACCCACCTAACATCTATGTAATAAGGTGTGTAAGGTGTTTATGGCCATTGGAGGGCAGCTTGAAGCCTGCGAAGAGAGAGGGAACTCAGCATGGAAGTTGGCTAGATTGGTGTACTTAGGGAATTAAAGGGCTTCTTTCATAAATAAGTGAACTTTAAGCATTTACTTCATGTTTTAAGGTGCTTAGGATGATGAATGTTGATTTGGGATTAGTGAAATATTTAGCTTAGGATTTATTTCATCTTTAGTTGTATTGGTTAAAATGAGAACTTAGTGAATTTAGGAGTTATGTTTCAAAGAGCTTGCAATGTTATCTTGAAATGCTTATTGATTTTGATGTGTATGGTTATTTGGATGAGAAGTTTGCTACCTAGAATGTAAATTCAAAATTTCTTGATATCTTAAAATGAAGATTATGGCCATTGTGGTTGGAATTCATGATGGCATGAAACTCAAGCTTACTAAAATTATAGGCAAGTGAATTATAATAGCTATATAATTAGCATAGAATGAATACAAAATTAAACAATGTATATGACATGTTGATATGATAAAATACACCTTCAGAATGTGTCTTTGAAATGGCTAAAAAGGTTGAACTAAAATATGTAGCTATGACCTAAAACAAGTATTTAAAAAGTGGCTTGAATGTGCTATGTAATTGTATTTTTACTTATACCTTTTTGGGCTAGATTTAAGACCTTTCTATGAATGGCAATTGTGCTTATTGCTCGACCTTAGAATTGGCCTAGATATGTTTGGCTTTGTACCTATGAATGTGCTTAAAAAGATGTTAAAAACTATGTTAAAAGTGGACTTAAAATAGTCCCAGAATTTTACTTGAAAAGTGGTTAAAATTACCTGTAATTGTCCAGTTGACCATTACATGAACCAAAAATATCACTAGAAAGAAAGTGCTAACTTCTTGAGTATTAATGCCATGATAAATCATAACATATTAAACCTTCAATTTTGGTAATAGCAAAATTAACTATTAATTTGGGATTTTTACCTAGTAGAACCAAAATGTGGCTATACTAAGTGTGATAAAAATTATAACTATCTATTTTTGGAATAAAATTATTCTAAGAATTTTTTTGGTTAATAAATGAACCTAAAATGAGTTACTTGGCCCATTAGTTAGACACCTAATGGATGGATGGATTGACCGGTCAACTTAGGATTTTGCAGTTGTTAGTTGTCTGATGTTCAGGCAGTAACTTTATTAGTGGCTAGAGAGGCCTATGGGTTAAACTCCATTATGTCACCCAGATGTTGATTATATTTATTTGTCGCTGGGGAGGCCTACATGCTGATATCCATTATGTCACATCCCTAATGATATTTATTTATGGCTGGGGAGGCCTACGAGCTGATCTTCATTATTTCACACAGATATTATTTACTTGTGTCTAGAGGGGCTACAGGCTAATCTCCATTATTGCAGACATGCCCGTGCAGTGGTATAAGTGTAGAATAGGGACCAATTCACTATTTTATTTTCCATCTAGATCTAATGTTTTCAAGTGTTGTCTTCCTAGTTGGGCCAGTGAATAAAATTGAGTAAATAAGCAGAATAATTATAGAAGATAAAAATTAAGCATAATTGGAAGACCTTTCATGATAAATTGGTGAAATATAAGAAAAAGGGCATTTTGACCATTTTACACATATGCTATAAATAAATTGATTTCCTATAAAGTATGCATGCTATAAATATTAATAATTACTTTAAGTAAAATATATGAGTCAAAAATGATATTTCATGACTTACAAATGCCTTGGGGGTTTTTTATCAATTTGGCATTAGGCTATATAATTGAATTACATAATGAAGTAAAAAAATTAGTTATTAAATTGCACAAGTATGAAAATGATATAATGCCATGATTTAAATTCTTTAAGTTCACCACCGAGTATCTCGTATACTCAGCATACCTATTTTGGTGTGTAAGTACTCAATAGCAGAAACCTACCTCATAAAGCATTTCGATAAGAGTTCAAAGGATACCAGTGAAGGATTATAAAGTAATTATTGTACAATTTTGATATCAATGTACCTAGGTGGGAATTGCATAGAACTATGTATTTAAGCTCTATATATGTGATGTATATAAGTAAACATAAACTACTAATGTGAATAAAATAACTTTATATGTTTTCTTATTAATGTATGTTCAATTATGATGTGTGATGTTAAGGTGAGCCAGAGGCTCTATATATGCATGCTTTTATCTATGGTCTGAGGCATAAGTTTTATATGTGATAGTTTTTGATTCTAGGATGAGAATGGGGGACCAAATGGGTCCAAGAGTTGTGAAATGTTTATAGAAGTGTTAAATAGGCTTTTGAAAATTTTTGATAGAAACCGGACAACCGTTATGCTGCCAAAATTTCTATGGTTTTGGAAATAACTCGTAATTACCTAAAAGTGGCATTTTTGTATGATTACACCTTGAGTGAGATATAAACTTATGGGAAGTGAATTTGGAAACAAAGTAAGTTATGCTGATGTAAGTAATAGAAGTGATATGTATGATACTAGTGACCCAAGAGTGCATGTATAACCTATAGGGTCTCCTAAAGGATCCAGTAGGGGGTGCCACATTTGGTGGTATTAGAGCCTAGGTTTAATGTTCCTTGGTAGAGTACATGGATATCAAATGTTTAAGTTCCTATTTCCTTTGAATTGTTATATTGTCTGAGGCTGATAAGTTATTCTACTATAGTAAACATATGGCTAATTAGGCATATGAAGGAAGGCCTAAAAAGGTGGCTTATTTTTCACCAACTACAATTTAGGGGGTAGGTAATACATCTCTACCTAAACCTAGTGATGTTACACAGTAGCCCCGACAACTAGGACTTAGTTAATAGATGCTGAAGCATTACTTGCCTAATTACAAAAGATAGTAAATTTACTTTAACAAACTTCCACTTCTGCTGCTACTCCACCTCTACCTCCTCTAATACTAGTGCCACCTCCACGACTAGTTTTCCATAAAAGAGTTCCTTAGAGAGGTTAAGAAAGATAGGAGCTATTGATTTTCTAGAAAGGAGGGAGGATGATGCTACCAGACTTGAATACTAGCTAGATAAAACATTTAGAGTTCTAGTGTAGTTAAATTGTACTGAGGTTGAGAATCTATAGTGTGCTACTTATCTTCTATAGGAAGAAGCTAACAATTAGTGGAATACTACCAATAAAAGAAAGACACTAACAGAGCTGACCTGGGAATTTTTCCTAAAGGAGTTTAGGAAGAGGTATATACTTGACTCCTATAAGGATAAAAAGAGGCAAGAATTTCTAGATTTGAAGTAAAGAAAGAGAATAGTGTTAGAATATGAAAAGAATTTTACTAGACTCCTAAAGTATGCTGAGGAATTTATTCTAAATGAGGTGGAGAAATGCAAGAGATTTCTAGTAGGATTGAACATAAAGTTGAGGATACAGATATCCCATATTAGAGTGAGAGATTTTGCAGTATTAGTATCAGCAGCATATGATATGGAAGAAATGGTTTAGGAAAAGAGAGACCTCTTCCAAAAGAAGAGGCAAT
The DNA here is from genome assembly GCA_948208565.1 of Hura crepitans. Classification (NCBI taxonomy): domain Eukaryota; kingdom Viridiplantae; phylum Streptophyta; class Magnoliopsida; order Malpighiales; family Euphorbiaceae; genus Hura; species Hura crepitans. The sequence goes on along the minus strand of CANXYI012204489.1, from coordinate 5,241 downwards.
TTATTATGGGGTAGTCCAATGTAGTATCAAGAGATGGGAAGAAGAGGAAAGAGGTCCAGTCATAGACATAGTCTCAAACTAGGTAGCAGTATCAAATAGGATTCCAGGGGTTAAGATAGGCACAGAGCCAGAGGTCAAAAAAAGCTTTAACTATTAGACCACGATTACCTCCTTAGGCTAGTAATACTTTAAGTATAGGGGGCAATAGAAATGGACCTCCCATATGTGTCACTTGTTAGAGAAGCACTAGGGATAGTGTAGAGTATATCAATGTGAGGAATGTTTTTAGTGTGGTTCTAGAGATCATTTCATAAAAGATTGTCCTTAAAGACCAAAAAAGGGTAATTAGACTCAGACTCATAATGTTGCACCACAAAATAGAGGATAGAAGTAAAACAAGGGTGAGCAACTTAGTGCCAGTTAGGTTACTAGATTAAAAGCTCGTGCTCCAGTGAGGCAGTATGATGTGAAAGTGAGGGAAAAGGCTACAGCATTAGATGTTGTTACTGGTACATTTTATTTATTTAATATTCCAATTTTAGCTTTAATTGATCTTGGTTCAACACATTCCTATGTATACACTTAACAAGCATAGAATAAAGGACTAGAACCTGAGAATGTTGATGTTGATATTAAAGTAAGCAATCCTATAGGACAGAGTGTTGTTATGAACAAGATATATAGAATGTTTTCTTTAGTGTTTCAAGGATATAGTTTTCTCAGCTGACTTGATTGAATTGCCTTTTAATGTATTTGATGTGATATTAGGAATAGACTGGTTGACTAAATATTTGGCCATCATTGACTGTAGACATAAGAAATTGACTCTCCAGACTATAAAGGGACTACCAATGAGAGTAGACATTAAGAGACATCTATTGAATAATCTCATTTCTACTGTTAAGGCATAAAAACTCCTTCGGAGAGGCTATGAGGCATACTTGGCCTATGTAATTGACATGAATGTCTCCAACTCTGAGCTTAAGAATATTCCTATTGTATTTGAATTCCCTAATGCATTTCTTGAAGAATTGCTAGGTTTACCACCTCAGAGAGATATTGATTTTGAGATTGAGGTATATCTTGGTATAGCTCTAATATCTGTTGCTCCTTATAAAATTACACCTGCTAAGTTAAAGGAACTAAAGATTTAGTTACAAGAATTGCTAGACAAAGGTTATATCCAACCTAGTGTATCACCTTGGGGAGCACCTATGATGTTTGTAATGAAGAAAGATAGGTTGCTTAGGTTATGCATTGACTATAGGCAGCTAAATAGAATGACTGTGAAGAATAAGTATCCATTGCCTAGAATAGATGACCTCTTTGATCAGTTGAGAGGGGCAGGTGTATTTTCTAAGATTGATTTGAGATCTGAATACCATTGGCTAAGGATTAAGGAAGCTAACATACATAAAATTACTTTCAAAACCTAATACAAGCGTTATGAGTTTTTGTGATGCCATTTGGGCTCACCAATGCTCCAATAGCTTTCATGGATCTCATGAATAGTGTTTTCTAGCCTTATTTAGATTAGTTCATAGTGGTATTCATAGATAATATCCTAGTCTACTTTAGAAGCTAGGAAGAGCATGAATAGCATCTCTAGGTGGTGTTATAGACCTTAAGAGAGAAATAGTTGTATGCCAAACTCAGTGAATGTGAGTTTTGGCTATGGGAAGTTACTTTTCTAGGCCATATAGTTTCAACTGAGGGAATTAGAGTTAATCACTGCAAGGTGAAAGCAGTGTTAGAATAAGAACCGCTTATGAATATCATGAAGGTGAGAAGTTTTCTAGGATTAGTTAATTACTACAGGAGATTTACAAAAGGATTCTCTATCATTGACCCTCCTTTAACTAGACTAATAAAAAAAATGTAAAGTTTGTATGGGATGATTAGTGTCAAGCCAATTTTGATAAGCTAAAATAGATATTGACAGAGGTTCTTATCCTGATTCAGCCTGAATAGGGTATGGAGTTTGTGATATATAGTAATGCCTTACTGAATGGCTTAGGTTGTGTATTGATGTAAGATGGAAAAGTAGCAGCTTATGCTTTCAGGCAATTAAAGCCACACGAGATAAATATCCCATGCATGATTTGGAGCTAGCTGTTATTTTGTTAGCTTTGAAGATCTAAAAGCATTATCTGTATAGTGAGAAGTGTTATGTATATACATATCATAAAAGCTTGAAATATATCTATACACAAAAAGAACTAAACCTGAGATAGAGAAGGTGGTTGGAATTAATTAATGATTATGATTGCATTATTAATTATCATCCGAGAAAAGCAAATGATGTGGCTGATGTATTAAGCAAAAAATTTATGATGACCTTGAATGTTATAAATGTCAAGTTACAGTATACTTCATAAAATATTGTATTGGTTGAATTACAAGTGAGGCTAGATTTTAGGCATCAGGTCAAAGAGAATCAAATGAGAGATGAGTAGATGGTTTAGATGATTAGTAAAGCTAAAGAGGGGAATGCCATAGGGTTTGAGTTAACAAAGGATAGGTATCATTACTATCAGAACATGTTATGTGTACTTCGTATAGATGACTTGAGATTACAGATACTTAGATAGGCATATAAAGCTCCTTATTCCATGTACCCACAGAGCATAAAGATGTACTTGGGTTTGAAATCCAAGTATTGGTGGCCTGGTATAAAGAAAGGTGTAGCAAAATATGTTGCTAGGTGTTTGACATGATAGCAAGTAAAAGCTAAGCATCAAGTTTCTTGTGGTTTGCAACATCCTATAGCAATACTAAAATGGAAATAGGATAAGGTAACTATTAACTTTGTGATAGGTTTGCCTACGACTAGAGGCAAGTGCGATGCTATGTGGATAGATTGACTAAGACAGCCCATTTTATCCCTATCAGAATGGATTTCTCCTTATAAAAATTGGCTAAACTGTATGTGGCTAAACTGTATATGGATAAGATAGTCAGATTGCATAGTGTGCTAGTGACTATCATTTTTGACAGAGATCCTCTCTTTACTTCCAAATTTTAGAGGAAGTTATAGGAGGCATTTGGTACCAGATTGCCTTACAGCACTGCATTTCATCCTTATACTGATAGACAATTAGAGAGGGTGATACTGATATTAGAAGATATGATGAGATGCTGTGCTATTGATTTTAATGGTAACTGGGATCAATAATTATCCTTATTAGAGTTTGCCTATAATAATAGCTACCAGTCCAATTTAGGAATGGCACTGTATGAGGCATTGTATGGCAAACAATGCAAAACTCCCTTATGTTGGAGTAAGGTTAGGGAAAGAAAGATTATTGGTGTTGAATTGATTTGAGATGCTAAAGAGAAACTAAGGATAGTCAGAGAAAGGTTGAAGGTAGTAGTTGATAGACAAAAATCATATGCTAACCTAAAGCAAAAAGACATTGAATATGCTGTTGGTGATAAGGTATTCCTGAGGTTTCTCATTAGAAAAATTTTTTAAGGTTTGGTAAAAAGGGGAAACTGAATCCTAGGTTTATCGGGCTATATAAAATCATCGAGAGGGTCGGACCTCTAACATATAGACTGGTATTACCCCTTTGAGTTACAGTAGATTCATGATGTATTCCATGTTTCTATGGTCAAGAGGTATAGATCGGATCCTTCGCATGTGATTCCAATGTTAGATATCAAGGTGCAGCCTGATTTAAGTTATAAAGAGGAACTAATTCAGATTTTGGCTTGAGAGGTGAAAGAATTACGGAATAAATCCATACCACTAGTTAAGGTGTTATGAAGGCATCACAATATAGAAGAGGCTACTTGATAGCTAAAAGAGTTGATGAAAGCCCAATACCCGTAATTATTTGCTTAAGGTAATTTTAAGGATGAAATTTATTTAAGAGGGGAAGAAATATAATACCTATGATTTAAAGCTGCATGAATAGAGCCACAGGGCTCAAAAAGTGTGCCTAGGTTACGGGTCACTTGCATATGGATTGAGATAGTGGCACTAGTCATGAAACTTTGAGGGGTGTTAAGTTGATGAAAAAGTTAAAATTTAAAATTTTAGTAGAACCAATAATTCATTCTAAGTAGTAAGGAATGTATCTATGCAATAAAAATTTTTCGGGCCGGGGTTGACTCGGGATATGCCCAGATGGACTCAAAAATAGTAGACCCTGAGGCTCAAAAATTCCATTGTAACCATTAGTGAAATAATTTTTAGATTCTAAGGTCATTTGCAAATTCTCAAAATTTTTTTGGTTATCACGCAAATTGAGGTAGTCTAAAAACTATCTTACTGATGGAATTTGGGAAAAAAAATTTATGAACAGATAAAAGGTATTAAAATATGAATTTTAAATTAAATTACACAATTTTTTGTGGTCCAAGTGAATTACTATGAATTTTTTAAGTTTGCCAAAAACTCGAGATGGTTCAGGATTTTTGGGAACACCCTTGACATGTCAAAGTGGGCCCCACCTCATGCCAAGTGGTTAAGGAGGCTTGCCAAGTGGTAAACCTCACAGGACAAGTGGATTTCCACTTTGATGCAGGATTGCCTTTCTTCCTCTTTTCTTTATTGTTACAGATGCCAGGCGAAGGGAAAAGAAGCCATAACTTTTTCATTTCTTCATCAAAATGAGTGATTCTAGTTGGTAAATTTGCTTTTGTATGTTAGGCACTATGGGGAAAATGAATCAAGTAGAAAGGATTTTTTTTGGGAGAAAAAAAATCATCTTAGTTGATTGGTTTAGAGCAGTCCATAATAGTGACCTTGAGGTGAGTCTTAGCTGATTCTCCTATTTTCCTTGGGTCTTTTGACTGCCAATTAATGGTAAAACCCACCCAGCATCTATTTAATCATGTGTGTGAGGTGTTTGTGGCCATTGGAAGGCAGCTTGAAGCCCAAGAAGGGAGAGGGAGCTCACTCTGGAAGCTAGCCAGATTGGTGTTCTTAGGGAATTAAAGAGCTTCTTTCACAAGTAAGTGAGCTTCAAGCCTTTTCTTCTTGTTTTAAGGTGCCTTTGTTGATGAATGTTGATTTGGGGTTGCCTAGGATGTTTAGCTTAGGATTTATTTCCTCTTTGGTAGTATTGGTTAAAATGAGAATTTAGGGAATTTGGGAGTTATGTTTCATAAAGCATGCAAAGTTAGCTTCAAATGCTTACTGATTTTGATGCGTATGGTTATTTAGATGAGAAGTTTGCTACCTAAAATGTAAATTTAGAATTTCTTGATATGCTAGAATGAAGATTATGGCCA
>CANXYI012204425.1:0-14518 GCA_948208565.1 Hura crepitans | reverse complement strand
ATATAGGGTACATTATCATGCCATAATTCTAGTCATATTTTTCCATTCAAATAGGTCACAAATTCATGCCATATAAAGCACCATTTTTATGCCTTTTTACTTGTGATTTCTATACTTCATTTACATACCATTTCCACACATATTGTACCAAACACATTATCACACATGCCAGACACAATGTAATACCCCATTCAGTCGCAAATACTCCCACACACTTACACATGAAATTCTTCACAATTCAACCTACCAATCCAAACATTTTAATGCCTATAACATAATTGTGATGCCATTTTTCCTAATTAATATGCCTATACCCAAAATTAAGCATTTCCATACAACATTCATGCACACAAATGTGACATTCACATAGACATAGTAAGTTTGAGTTTATTCCACATACCTAGGGTGTGTGTACAACCCTTTCTCCACCACTTTGGCCTTTATTCCCTTGGTTTCTCTCACTTGGTGGTTCCACCCCTAAACATACACATTCTTGACTTAGAAAAATTTCCAAAAAATATCTAGAACTCCAATTTAAATTCTAAAACTATGGTGACTCTTAGAATTATCTAAGCTACCTATATCAAAAATAAAAAATTGAATTAGAGGACTTATACTCACTTTGGACACTATTCACCTAAGTGGTGAATCTCCCAAATTTGAGCCCCTTTCTTCAAATTCTTGGTGGAATTAGTATCTAGAGTGGATGGAGGTTTTAATTTCCTATATTTTTCATGAAATTTAGAGGAGTGAGGAGAGAGAAAAGGATAAAAAATGGTGAAGAGAAGCCATGAATGGCATCAGCTTTGTGGTGTTCTTGAGGTTGAAGGAAACTTTTGCATGTGTGAGATGTATACACATGTGTAACCCTTTATGTTTAATGGGTTGGATGCCTTGGATTGGGCCAAATGGCCACCAAATGATTTAAATGCATTTTATGTCCCTTTTAGCTTCAAAAATTCACAAAATATTCCTTGAGTCTCTAAAAATTCTCATATTAGTTTTAAAAATCCTTGATTAGTGGGACTAGGGCCCATGTAAAATTTTAAGTTAAAATTCAACTATTGACTTTTTGGCACTATTCACCACCAGAATAAAATATTCAAAAAAATATCTATTGACCTCAAAAAATTATAATTCCTCCTCCATCATGCTTAGTGAAATTTTTGAGGTTCAGGGTATGGTATTTTTGAGACCATCCGGGCACGTCCTGGAGCTGTCCCGACCTGACCTCATTTTATCTCCTCATCCACTAGTTCTTGACCTAAAATGATTTATTAGTTCTGCCAAATTTTTTAATTCATTAATTTTCCCTATTTTCAGGCTCCTTAAAGTTTTATGACCAATACGCTAGTCATTAGACTCGTAATGATGGTCCGCATCGCGGGGAATATCACTCGGGCCTAAAAGGTACTGTTCATAAGACCTTGACTATCAGGTGTTACAGTAATAATGATAAAGAACCCTCAGGTTAGAATAGTCCATAAGTGTTAAATGAATGGCACCTAGGTAGAATCAAGATGGGTGACTTATGAGAAATAGTATCTTCATTCAGTTTCCTTTGGGAATTGGGCAGGGGGTGTTACAAGGGACAAGTGTTATATTTATATGGATCACAAGAGTTTAAAGTATCTTCCTACATAGATTGAGTTGAATTTGAGACATAGATGATGAATAGAATTGATCAAAGACTATGATTGCATGATTGATTATCATCATGGGAAAGCTAATGTGGTAGCTAATGCTTTGAGCAGAAAGTTTAAGTCAGCCATGAGAGCCATGTATTCCAGGCTTAATTTGATAGATGATAGTGCTCTTTTGTTTGAGATGTAAGTAAAACTTAGTTTGTTGTAGCAAGTGAAAGATTCTTAGAAGGATAACCATAAGCTGATAAGTGTGATAAGTGATATTCAAGAGGGGATGTTACTAAGTGTGAAATCAAGAGTGATGGTTGTCTGTACTATCATGATAGGATATGCATTTTAGATATCGAAGAGCTGAAAAAGTAGATTTTACAGGAAGCTCACAGTGCTCCGTATGCTATGCATCCTAGTAGCACTAAGATGTATCGAGATTTGAAGTCTTTTTATTAGTGGCTAGGGATACATTTGAGTTTGTGACCAAGTGCCTTACATGTCAACAAGTAAAGGTTAAACACTAGGTTCCATCTAGATTGCTTAATCCTATAGCAATTCCTAAGTGGAAATGGGATAAGGTCACTATGGATTTTGTTGTCGGCTTACCAATGACAAGGAGTAGATGTGACTCTGTTTGGGTTATGATAGATCAATTATCCAAGATTGCACATTTTATCCCAGTCTAGGTGGATTACTCTTTAGAGGAGCCCGTGGAGTTATATATTGATGAGATTGCCAGATTGCATAGAGTTCCTACTTCAATCATATCAGATTAAGACTTGAGGTTTACATCAAAATTTTGGAAGAAACTTCACAATGCCTTAGGCAATTGATTAAGTTTTAGTATGGTATTTCATCCTCAAACTGACAGTTAATTAGAGAGAGTCATTCAAGTAACTTCTGGTACTTGAGTGAGTTTAATGCTAAGTTATATATGTGATGTTCATGCTGAAGCATGTTTTTATAAGTGTTTGAGGATATTTTAAGGAGTTGTGCTATTAAATTTAAGGGAAGCTTAGATCGATATCTTTTTTTTAGCAGAGTTTGCTTACAACAATAGTTATAAAGCAAGCTTATGAATGGTTCCTTATGAAGCTTTGTAGGCAAAGAAGTGCAGGACTCTTTTAAGCTGGAATGAGCTAAGTGAGACCAAGCTTATATGGCCAAATTTGATTAAGAATGCTAAAGAGAAAGTGAAAATCATTAAGGATAGATTAAAGGCAACTTTAGATAGACAAAAATCTTATGCTGATCTGGAAAGAAGGGACATTCAGTACAAAGTAGAAGACGAAGTGTTTCTCAAGGTTATACATTGGAAGAAAGTTATATGGTTTGGTAGGAAGGGCAAGTTAAGTCTGAGGTTTATTGGTCCATATGAAGTGATAGAACGTGTGGGGCTACTAGCCTATAAACTAGCTTTGCCTCTTGAGCTTCAGTAGATATATGATGTTTTCTATGTGTCCATGCTTTGGAGGTATAGATCAAATCCCTCACATGTGTTGTTAGATAAAGAGGTAGAGCTATGACCAAATTTGTCATATGAAAAGGAATTGATTAAGATTATAGCTAGAGAAGTGAATGAACTACAGAATAAGACAATGCTTCTAGTGAAAGTGCTTGGAGACACCATGGTATGGAAGAACCTACATGGGATATTGAAGCTCAAATGAAAGAGTAGTACCCTTAGTTGTTTGAACTAGGTAATTTTGAGGATGAAATTTCTTTTAAGAGGGAAGAAATGTAACACTTGAAAAATCCCAGTATTATTAATAGTACTTCCCGAGATGTGAATAGTATTTCCTAAGGTTGGGGCACACTAATCTTATTGAATGGAAGTATTAATCATAACATAATTTTAGATGAAATTTGAAGTAAAAATAAAGTAATTTAGATGGTTAAAAATGACAGTTAAGTTTTACAGCAATGTCATATGAATAGTGACATAATTTTAGCTGAACCATAAAATATTCAAATTTTATTCTGAAAATTCTAGGATTGATACAACCTAATACTCAAATATTACAAATAGTCCATTGACACTAGAATTGGAATTTTTGGATATCAAAAAGTATTTTTACTAAATCGAGTAAAGATAAAAAGTTACGTTTTAATTGGTTTTCCACGGTTTTCGAGCTTGAGTTTTTAGAGGCTTATAGGGTATAGTTTAAATGAATTTTTGGGAGTTATGCAAAAGAAACAAAATGGGGTCTCGATTTTTAAGAAAAAGGGGAAAAAGAAAAGAAAAGTGTTTTTCTTTAAAATCCTACACACATATGTAATGGTCAAAGGTATTTTAAAGAGTTAATATGTGAATAGTTACCTTCTATCTTCCTCCTCCTTCACTATACATAGTTGACATATCTAAGGAGAGAAAATTCTCCATTACATCGGTTTTAGCAAGAGATCACGAGAAAATTGAAAGAATTTAATAGTTTTGGGCTTGATGAATAGTAATGCCATTTTGATTGGGTAAGTTTTTTTGAGATTTGACATTTTTCCTATGTTCTCTAAGTGTCCAAGAGCATGTTTATGTAGTCAGTTTTGATTTTCAAAGTGTGTATGATTTTATGCGAATTTTTACAAAATGAATATGTGTTGTACAGTTGAGTTGGGTAACAATTGAAAAGATAAAGGGAAAGAGAAGGTGTATATGAGCCTCATGGGTGTATTTTGACTCGAGAAGTAAGTGTAATTAAGGTAAATTATTGAATAATTGCATGCCCTAAGTATAAAAGTGTGTGTATGTGGTTATGGATAATTAATGTGATTTGTAATTAATGCTTAAATTTTTTGCTAAGTTATGATGTGAGCATGTTATGATGCTTAATTAATGATCAAATTAATGGTTAAAGTGTAAAATTCCCTATGGCCAAATGATCCCCCACATATAGTTAATTTCATGTTGTTATGTATTGTTGATTGAATAAATGTTAGGTTGTATTGGTTATGATATATATTATGTAATTTACATGAGGTATTATTATAATGATAGTATGGAGATGAAGGTTTTAGTGTTGATGATTATTATGGTCAAAATGTATATAAGGGGTTGCCTAAGTGTATGTTAAGCATGTATGTGTGTTTATGTGTTATGTGCATATGGAGTGTTGTATGGATATTGAATAAATGATTATATTGGGTGCTATTAGTGCATAGCCAAATATTAGAGGCATGTAGATAAAATAAATGGATATTATACATGCATTAAAATGATGTTACAAGGGTATGAGATAAGTTGAGTGGTGTTAATGAATATATATGTATTATGAGGAATAATGCACAATATGCTTATTTTTACACTTAGGCCAAAATTGGTATCACATGCTAAGCTCAAATTATATTTTGGATTTGATCATGTTATGTCAACATGTTAAATAAAGTATGTAATAGCTATGAAGAGTTAATGTGGCTGAAATGAGTATGGCTTATGATGCTAAGTTATTAGTCATGATAATATGACTTATGATCATATTAATGAATATGTTACAAGAATTGGAAAATATTTGAGTTTAAGGCTTTATGTGTGCACATCTTGTAATGTGGACATCTAATGTGCATGTATGCTATATGACATCAATGTATGCATTATTCATGGATTATAATGCCATTTTCATGTTTCATAATAGTATAATGGACTAAAGAGCATTAATGACACTAAAATGGATAATAAAGTTAGATGGTGAAACTAAATGAAATCAAATAATGGCCCATTTGATTAAAACAACCTAGTTGGATAGGTTGACTAGTTAACTAGGGGTGAAAACAGTTGCTAGGGTACATCTGTCCCTTTTTCATGTTTTGTCGATAGGCCTATGCTATATGTTTGGTCGACGAGCCTATGCTATACGTTAACCTATGGGTTTATGCTATTTTTAGTCTTCGAACATATATTGGTCAATGGCTTTCGAGTTATATTTCATGTTGGTCTATGGACCTAGGCTATGTTCAGCCGATAGGCCTATGTTATGCTCAGTTTTTGGTAGATAGGCCTTCGAGTTCATGGAGGTCGTATTAGCCCTTCATTCCTGTTATCCACGAGATTTTGTTTTCTTTGATATGGGTAAATGCTAAAATAAATTAAACTAAAATCTAATTAGTGGAATTTGAGAATCCATACATCAATTGTAATATGCATTATGTTGATATATAATTTAACATACATGGCATGTTTTATGTGATCACACATATTGATGTACATATGTTACATAAAAATGATGATCATTAATCACATGTATGCTTTTCTATATATTTTATCATGAAGTATGCATGTGTGCTTGAAAATGTGATAGCAAGTTACTTTCATTACACCATTAAGCTATTGCTTAGCACATCGTGTGTTTTTGGCAATGCATAAGTTTAAAAGAACCAGATTAGAGTCAAAGCCTAGGTAGCTACTGCAGACAATAGAAGAGTACTTAGGGTATTTTTGTTACTCTCTACATAGTTTTGTGATGTAATGGTATTAAGATAAACATATTTAGCTAATGAGGGATTGGGTTTAGGCTGGCTTTGTATATGGTTTTCTAACTTTAAACTAGTTTTAAAATCTTTTTTTTTTTAAATGCTTGTATGATATATTTCTTTTATTATGCTATTTGGTTGAGATTGAGTTTTGTTTTTTATGATTTGGAGTGATTAGAGGTCACAGATGTTGGGAGATGAGTTTGGATGCTTATAGAAGTGTTGTTTTCTTGTATAGGTTACTATTCATTTTAGGATAGTGTCCTGTTACAGTCATTATGTTGTTGAATGTTTGACACGAGTCTAAAATGGTTTTAAAAATGAAAAAGAAAAATTTTATTTTAATAAGAATTTTAGAGTTTAATACCAAATGAAATAAGTCTAAAAAGGTTTTAATTTATTTAGGTTTTTTTTAAAATATTTAAACAAAAAAGATTAAGTAAGTTTGGATAATATGTTTGTGTGTATACTCTTTATTCGGTTCGGTGATTGGAACGGGTAAGAGGTGTCACAATAAAAATCTAGGAAATGATTAAGGTATATACTCGAGGGGGAACTTCTTCATTTTAATGAGTCTTTTTTCTTTATTATTACCCTTTAATTGCTCTACCTCTTTATCATTCCTTATAAAAACTTAAATCCTTTCTAAGTATATATAGATACCCAAAATGTGCAAACATTGCATAACCTCCTTCCAACTTTGGCATATATAACCCTATGTTTCCTTTGCCACATTAAAACTAAGGTCATTTATTTATTGTATGCATAAAAGAAAAATATAAAGTAGCCATTTTAAAGGTCCTTTTTACTTTTGTATCACCTACTTCTAATAGAAGCACCAAATCGTAACAATAATTACTATGCTAATGTAAACTCATTTTTTTAAAATTCTTTAAAATACAAGATTTAACTTAATTATTTAAATTATGCAAGCAAAAAACTTTCATAATATCCTTTAGTATACCACATTCCTTTCTTAATATTGATATTTCATTGATTATGGTGTATATAGCTAAAGAAGATGGGCTAAATGATTTATCCTATTATGCCACAATTTTTGCAGCTCCTAAAAGTTGCTTCAATTTAAAAAAAATCATTTCACTTATATCAAATTGTTCATGCAAAATTACTATTAAATAAACTTGGTAAGTGAATTAAACCCATGTTTTTATTGCTATAATTATCTAGCAACAAAACACCTATATTATACATTAAAATCCATATACCCTTTTTGAAAACTTGGTTCATACAGCTAGCTTTCCTCTTATAATTGTCAACCTTGCCATTCATGACATTTAAATCTAAACAAAAATACTAGATCTAAAAGTAAATCACATGCTGCACACACTTCATCATAATTGGAATATTATTTTACATAAAAAAGGCCTTAAAAATTTCAATTTCAAGTAATCAAATTTAAAACCCTTAAGATTCCCACAATATATTTGCATTTCCACTACTGTACAATATGTCAAAATAGATTACAACTATCAGTTAATCTTTGCAACCAACTAGCTCCTTAATTTCAACCTTTTCATCCTACTAGTGAATTTGACCAGCAACAAAATCACATAAATAGACATAGATGTCAATTAAGCTTAAGAAAAAGAAAAACAAAAATTAACATACTCACTTATTAGCCATAACCACCTGTAAGTTGCTATAACCATAAAAGTGATTTTTTTGCTATTCTTTGCTTACCATATGTGCTCACTCTCTCAATCAGCTAGTTCCCTTTATCCTTTTATCGCAACACCATCATTTGCTATCAAACCAAATTGTCCATCTTTCTTTTATGCTGCTATAATTTGGCTTCCTTGAAGCCCCTTTTTCTTTCTATTCTTTCAGCTCCTTCCCCTTTATTGTATACTCATTTCACATGCCAATTGCATCAAAGTCTCATTATAAGAAATAACAAAAATTTAATCGAAAATATCCTACACCATTCCAACTCCTTTTTTGTTAAGAACTCGAGAACAACATCGGCTATATGTTTCTACTATTTTCACAACTCCCCTGCTTGTCATATATATATATATATATATATATATATTAATTGATTGCTCCTTTCTAAATTCCTTATAAATTCTCATTATGGTATGAGGAGACAAGAATTTATAGGGAATTTAAAAAGTATACATACATAAATACATATATATATATATATATATATATATATATATATATATATATATATATATATATATATATCCTCAAATTGTTAAAATACTTAAGAATTCCAAAATTTCCTTTTATATCATTTTACTCACTATTCTTTTATATATTAGAAAATCGGGCGTTACAACAACTGCATCGGGTTCAACAATAACGAACCTCGATAACAATAAAGGAAACCAAAGAGCAGCATAGTGTCTAGTGCTCTAAGGTCAGTTGCTAAAAGTGCCATAGCTCGACTATGTGAGCATTCTGGCAAGTCTCATGCTAGAACCAATTGGAAAGGATTTGGAGAATGCTTGAGATATGGGTCCATAGACCATAAGATTAGAGATTATCCTAAGATGTGAGATAGAAGTGAGCAGTCGAGAGAGACTAGAACCACTACAATAGCTAGCAGAAGGACTAGGAGGTAAGATAACAAGAGAGGTACTCAGAAATCTACCTCCAAGATAGTACAAAAACTAGAGTCATATGCCTCTGCTCTCACCTATGCCATTCAAGCTAGAGAGGAGAAAGATGCCCAGATGTTATAAAGATGCCCCATATGTTATAATTGGTACTTTTTCTCTCTTTGATACTCTTATACATGCATTAATAGACCCAGGGTCTATGTATTCATATATTTGTATTGCATTGTCATAAAAATGGAACTTATTAAACTAACTGACCATGAGATTTTAGTTACTAATCCATTGGGGCATAAAGTTTTTATGAACAAAGTATACATGAATTACCCACTGAGTCATCAAGGGTGTGAGTTCTTAGTAGACCCAATTGAGCTACACTTTGATGAATTTGATATGATACTAGGCATGGATTAGTTATCCAAGCGCAGGTGATAATGGATTGTAAATATAACTCTTCAAACAATTGATAGAGATGGGGTAACAGTCATAAAAGAGAGATATGACTTTCTCTCTAATGTGATATTTACTATAGTAGCAAGGAAGATGGTTAGAAGTGGGTGTCCAGCATATCTAGCTCATGTGAGGGATACCAAAAAAGTAATACTTGAACTTTAAGATATCAACTGTTACAAATTTTCAAGATGTCTTTCCTAATTATTTATTAGGTTTGCCATTAAAGAAAGAAGTTTAGTTTGTAATTTAATTAGTGCTAGGTGTTACACTAATACCGAATGGCACCAACAGAGTTAAAAGAGCTAAAAATACAATTGATAAGGGTTACATACACCTTAGTGTTTCTCTATGGGGTGCATCATTACTCTTTGTGAAGATGAAAGATGGGTCAATGAGGCTATGTATTAATTACTAGCAATTGAACAAGCTGAATGTGAAGAATAAGTACCCTCTCCCTAGGATCAGTGACCTATTTGATCAACTTAAGGGAGCAATAGCATTTTCAAAAATAGAATTGAGATTGGGCTATTAACCGTTAAAGGTCAAAGATGTAGATGTGAACAAAAATGCCTTTAGAATAAGATATGGGTACTATGAGTTCCCTATGATGCCCTTTGGTTTGACAAATGCACTAGTGGCATTTATGGACATTATAAACTGAGTCTTTCATCTTTACTTGGATTGGTTCATAGTGGTGTTCATAGATGACATATTGGTATACTCCAAGAACAAAGAAAAACATGATGAGCATTTGAGACTAGTATTACAAAAGTTAAGGGAGAAATAACTATATGCTAAATTTAGTAAGTCTGACTTTTAGCTTGATAAAGTGGCATTTCTAGTTCACATTATTTTTGCTAATAGGTAAAAGTGGGTCCTAAAAAGATTGAAGCCATAGTTGAGAGGAAACCACTTAAGAATGCTATAGAGATTCAAAGCTTCTTAGGTTTGGCAGGATATTACAGACGATTTGTGAAGGGGTTCTCCATTATAGATTCTCCACTAACCAAGTTACTGCAAAAGAATGCCAAATTTGAGTGGACTAATAAGTGTCAAGAGAACTTTGAGAAGCTGAAAACCATGTTGACTGAAGCTTTTATCCTTACACAGCCAATGTCAAGAAAAGACTATGTGATGTATAGTGATACGTCCTATAATGGTTTGGGATATGCACTTATTCAATAGGGTAAGGTAGTAGCTTATGTGTCTAGGCAACTTAAGCCTCATGAAAAGAACTACCCTACTCATGCTTTAGAATTGGCTGCCATTGTTTTTACTTTAAAGATTTAGAGGTATCATTTGTATAAGGAGAGGTACTTTATTTACACTAATCGCAAGAGTCTTAAGTATCTTGCCACTCAAAAGGAGCTTAACTTGAGATTGGGGCAATGAATGGAATTGCTCAAAGACTATGACTGTGTCATTGACTACCACTTAGGTAAAGCCAATATGGTAGCTAATACCTTGAGTAGAAAGTCAATAGCAAGTATGATTTCTATAAGAAATCTCATTTTCAATGAGTTATATGTTTTATTCACATGTAAGATATATTTTATGTTCTTTCATGTACAACACTTTAGGGCAATAAAATGTTCATTTAATGCTGTCATATGAAAAAGCTATCATAGTTGAGATGAGGGTGAAACCTAATTTGTTTTAGCAAGTGAGAGATACTAAAGAAAGTGATGAGAATTTAAAAGCAATTATAAGACAAGTCTAAGAGGGGAAGCCAGGTGAATACAGATTTAAAGATGATTAGTTATTTTATTAAGGCAGATTGTGTGTACTTGATAATAATGAGCTTAAGAGGTTAATCCTAGATAAGGCACATAGAAATTTATAAGCCATGTGTACATTTATTATATTTTACTAGGGATAAGGTGGTTAATGTTTAGAGTTGCCACTTGGCTCTATAATAGACTATTGATCTTTTGCCTAAAAAGGGTATGGAATTGGATCTTATTTATGCCTAACAGTATACCTTCCTCTATATTCTAACATTCATCAATCTCGTATCATGCAAGCAAGCATTATAATTAATGCATTCATGTAACCTTTTCACGTAGAGAGGATAAATTACAATATTCAAAATATATAATAAGCATTAGTGTAGTTTGGACATCCAAAAATTGAGTCCTTCATTAACTATTATTTGACCTGACAATTACCTGTAATTCCATAGGAATTGGCAGTAATTGCCTAACTCCTATCTCTAGGAGATTGGCCTTTGTTAAAATACATTTTTAAGTGACTTTTATTAAGAAAAACTAAGAACCATTTTATTAAGAAAACACCAATTAATTGGATAGAAAACCATTAATGTGAGGTTAGGCATTTTGGTGTGTAAAATGAGTTATTAATCTACTTATTACAACCAAAAATAGTTAAAAGAAATAAAAGGTACAAAGCCAAATAAACAAATAGAGAGTAAGCTATTTGGTCCAGTCTCTATAATGTCAAGTCTGTGTGGACTCCCTAAGGCTTTATTTTATGTCCATGTGGACTACAATGTATCATGGCTAATATGTTCATTCAGCCCTCTAATCTAATAAGAAAGGTTTCTCTTATACAACTTAAAGAGAAAGGTTAATACCATAAATAATGGTTCGCGGTGACCTAAGAACAATACCAAATAGAATGATAACAACTTGTGTGACACAAATATGAATGATCATGATGCATGACTAAATGATGATTATAACTAAGAGAATGATGAATTAATCATGCAAAGGAAAACATGAAGATAAAAACATATATTCATAAGGATTGAAATTCAGAACATGTCTGTGCAAACTATAATCTTTGTGAAAGGGAGTCCGTTTAGACCACAAAATAGAATAAGCATGCATAAAACATATATATCCATGTGGATTATGATCCTTGTGAAAGGGAGTCTATGCAGACCATACATCAGTTCTAGAATATAAAAAATATGCATATTAAGGAACAAAATAGTCATACAATATGATAACAACATACATGTATGTCAACATGGTAAGCATAATACGTTGAAACATAGTATACAAAGTAAATGGAAAACTATTATTAAATAATAGTCCATATGGATGTCATATCATACACATATCAATATATTAAATTTGTGTAGACTTTATCATGCATTAAGATAAGTCCGTGTGATTAGAGTGTCAATTACAGAATGGTTACATCATTTTAATAGGCAATTACATATGATTAAAATAATAACTTACTCCTATAATCAATGTGGAGATTACATAGAATTACCTCACGTATGATTAATCATAGGAGATCATTGATTTACAGAAGCAATATGAATGAATGGAGATGAATACAAATAGAGGCCTTAGATCTTACCTTGTAAATAAGCTTCCAGTAACAATGCAAAGGTAGGGTATTAGAAGGAACAATTATTTTTTAGTGTGGGCTAAGGTCTAGTAGAGCATTTCCTATTTTGAAGTATATGCCTAGACTCTCGAAATAGTTGGGTTTTCTTAATGATTGTTGGTTAATGAAATAGGTTGATGAAAGGGGGTATTTTTAGTGTTTCTAGGGAGTATTCCCATTTAGAAGAATGAGAAATCTTAGTAAGATTAGGAATCAGAGTCGAACTAGAAAGATTATGCTTTTAGAAGTTTTTCATCGACGGGTCCATATAGACTTTGGTCACTAAGTCTACGTGGAACTAGGCTTTGGGTTCTCTCAAGCAGTTCATAGGCCTTGGGTATAGTTCTAGGCTGAGTCTATGTTAGTTTGTAGAGAAATAGACTTTGGTTAGTCTGGGTGGACTATAGGTCATGGGCTTACTATTCTAGGTTGGGTATTAGTTAATGGGTGCAGACCTTGTGGCATCAAGTCTCGGTGGACTTGCACCAGGTTAGTCCATATGGACCAGGATTCTAGGTTACTTGCCTTATTGCTTGAGCTTGTCTTTGGTTATCATCACAAGCCTAAAAATGTGAATGAGTCCATACCGTGGGGTTTCACCATCATACCTCTATTGGAATTAGTGTCGGGCTTAAGCCCATAGATTCCTATTTTTCTATAATTTGAGTCACACTATGAGCTTTTTGGGTGAGGTCAAAGTCTAAATCCATAAAAAAGTTCTAGACCCAAAATCTAGGCTTCTATAGTTGCCCCCACTTTGGTGCATATTATGAAATGCTAGTGTAATAGTGCACATCAAAGTACATAAGACTTAGTAATTTACCTGAAGTTTTTCTATTTTGCCTTTTCACAATCTAGCTCAATGCTTCATCTGTGTATGATAAAGTTTGTCATCTTGCACCTTCACAATTAAACTTTTCGCACATTTTTTCATCTTGGTATTTACACCATTTGGTGGCTTTTGATGTTTGCACCCCTTTGTGGCTTGTCATTTACACCTTTTGGCAGCTTGTCATTTGCACCTCTTAGGGTCTTAGAAAAGTTGGTAGTTTGTTGCATATATGGTTAATGTGCATGAAAGATGCACGTGTTTGCATCCCTTTTATTTTGTTAAGAATGATTAAATTGAAGCAGCCAAAAACTCAACTTAGGCCTCATTCCTTGTGTCTCAAAAGACAAGAAGGAAGCTAAAGGAATCTAGGGCCGCCCCTTTTTGATTACCTTAGGGGGTGCGAGTTGGGCACCACAAGGTAGGAGTCGCCACCTAACAGAGTCAGGAAATACCTTATAGGGCCAAAACCAGAGCGGTTTGGAACATTTCTCTTATTTATACCTCAAATTAATATGGAAATTCATTTTAAATTTATGATACAATTCCTTTTCTCAAGTGATATTTTACAATTAAAGTAAATCACATATTCATGTAGAAGAAATTACAGAATACATTTACAGAAAAATAAATGGGTACTTGAAATTGAAATAACATGCATGAAATCGGGCAATTGATTATTTTGAGAACTTTGGTTCTTGCATGCCAATTTTAGAAAATGGATTTTTATTGTAGTGAACTTTTATTAAAATCAAATGATGGGTTTGAGAATTTTTGTTCTCGTATACTAATTTGAAAAAAATGAATTTTATTATGGTGATTTTTATTGGAAGAATGGTTTGAGAACTTTAGTTCTCAAAGGTCAATTTGGAAAAATGAATTTTATTGTAATGACTTTTATTTGGAAGAATGGTTTGAGAACTTTGGTTCTCAAAGGTCAATTTGGAAAGATGAATGTTATTATTCTAAATTTTATTGAGAAAGAATCGGAATTTATTTTATTAACAAAACACCAATTACCAGGTACAAATATGATTTTGACTATTATTTCTTTTTAACGTGTAAAACCATTTTTCTACCTAATTCGGTGCTCGTGGAATATTTTGGGATTGAAATTAAAGGTGTTATACATAAATCGGGTAATGGATTTAACTTGAGAACTTTGGTTCTCACATGTTAATTTTTAGAAA
>CANXYI012204407.1:0-12974 GCA_948208565.1 Hura crepitans | reverse complement strand
GGGATAGCCCCATATGAAGCATTGTATGGTAGATGATGCAGAACTCCTTTGTGTTGGAGTGAAGCTAGAGAGAATAAGATCTCAAGTGTGGATTTATTCAAAGATGTTGAAAGAAAAATTGAAGTTAATCAAAGAAAGGTTGAAGGCAACTGTGGTTAGATAGGAATCATATGCTAACTTAAAGTAGAGAGATACTAAATATATAGTCGGAGAAAATGTGTTCTTGAAGGTTTCTCTATGGGAAAAGGTGCTGAGGTTTTGGAAAAAGGGGAAATTGAGTCCCAAGTTCATAGAACCATGTGAGATTGTAGATATGGTAAGACCTTTAGCATACAGGCTGGCACTAACACCTGAGCAACAGTGGATACACATTGTTTTCATACTTCTATGCTCAAAAGGTACAGATTGGATCCATCACATGCGATTCTAATAATAGATATTGAGGTATCACCAGATTTGAGTTATGAGGAGGACTAGTATATATTATGGCTCGTGAAATGAAGTAATTAAGGAATAGGTCCATACTACTAGTTAAAATGCTATGGGAGTACTATAATATAGAGAAAGTTACTTGGGAGCCAAAAGAGCATATGAGAGCCTAGTATTCTTATTTATTTGCTCTAGGTAATTTTGAACACAAAATTTTCTTAAGAGGGGAAGAAATGTGACGCTCATGTGTCAAGGCTCTATGAACAGTGCTGCTTGGTCTGGGAAGTGCGCCTAGGGTGCTGGGTCACTTTGTAGTAAATTGAGGCAATGACACTAGACATGAAACTTTGAGGGGCTTTTAATCTGATGAAAAAGGAAAAATTTTAAAATTTAGCAAAACTAATAATTCATTTTAGATTATAAGCTACCCCTCGGTGGAATAAAAATTTTACGAGTCGGTAATGAATCGAGATGAGCCTAGACAGACCTAAAAATAGCAAACCTTGAAGCTAAAAAAATTCCACTGAGTTCATTGGTGAAAGAATTTTTGAATTTTGAGGTCATTTGCAAATTCTCATAATTTTTTAGGTTGGCAAACAAATCGAGGCAGTCTAAAAACTAGACTATCAATGAAATTTGGCCATGATAATTTATGAGCACGTAGAGGGGACTAAAATAAGAATTTTAAAACAAATAGAGTAATTTTTTGAGGTCCGTGTAAATTTTGGTGAATTTTTTAAGTTTGCCAAAAAATCGAGACATTTCAAGGTGGCCTAAGTGGATGTAGGACCCACCCACATGTGTCCAAGTAGCCTAAGACCCTTGCTAAGTGGCAAGGGTGAGTGACAAGTGGATAATTCCACTAAAACAAAAGAAGGAAAAATTCCTCCCATGCTATTCAGGCAGTGACGCCATAGTAAGGGAGAATGGCCATTTTGATCTCCTTCATCATTCCTTTCTAGAATTTCTAGGTTCTAAAAATTATTTTTGAATGTTAGGGAAGTCCTGAACATGAATTATGTCCAAAGGAGTTCTCAGCTATGAATTAAAATTCATGGAAGTTTACTAGATAGAAGCAGTCTAGCAAGCCTATTTAGTGAGTTTTCATGACTTCTCCTTTTTTGTTATTGGGTATTTATGGCTGTAATTAGGTCCTAATGATGCCTAACTTTTATAGAGACATGTATGGGCTTTGTTTAAGGTAAATTAGAGCAAGGAAGAACTTAAAAAAGGTTGAAAAAGTGTTTTTGAGGGCTAGAATGAAGGTGTAGTAGCTTGGAAATTATGGCAATTTCATCTACAAGTGAGTGAGGTGAGTGAATTCGGCCATTCACTTCATGCCCTTAAATTTTTAATACCTTTTCCTTTGAGATTAAGGCAAGTTAGAGGGCTTAAATTGGCTTGAGTAGGTTCTTCTTTGTATGGTTGTAACATATGGCATGATGAAATATGGATTTCATGGTTGATTGATGAAAGGAATTAATATATATGTTGATTTTGATTTTGGCCGAAAGGTGCATAAGTATAATAAAATGTGCTTATGATGTGTAAAGCATTAATTAATGGCTTTTGTATGAATATGTGATTGTATGCCTTGGAATTGATAGAAGATTACATAATTGGCATGATATGTGCATGTAGTCGAGTCATTTATGGCTTGGGCATTTGGTATGGCATGCTTGGTATAAAGTATACATGTGTGGATATATGCTAGCATATTGATGTGCAAGGTTTATATGTGATAAGTGATGTTAAAATGTATGTATTGGGAATAATTTCCCTTTGTGGTTTAAAGGTATACATGGTAAGGGGAAGCTTGGCAAGTATGGTATGTGGGCAAGTTTGGTGCCTATGGGTGATACGAGGTAATATGCATGTGATACATGAAACTAAATTGACATGAACTTAGCTAAGGTGCACTTTAAATGGCATGAAATGGTAAAGATATGTATGTAAGTGTGATTAAGCTATGGATAAATGGATAATTGGGTAATAAACACTATGGGAATACGTGATTAAAGTTCTTGACTAGTTATACTCGAAAGCTAGTTTAATGGTAGTGGTATGAGTAAAGGGATAATAGGTATATCATGTTATGTGTACTAATGCTTAATCATGTGAGCAAGACTAGCTTAACTATTTTGGTATGAAAACAAGTAAAATGTATACCTTAAAATGACATATAATATAGTCAGGAAATGACGTGTAAAATGATGCTAAAGTTAGCTTGAAATGATATGTGAAAAGTGAGTTGTAATGTGCCTTTAAAGGGCTATAACTGAGATTAAATAATGTGCCTAAAACTTATACCTTTAAGGGCTATTGTTTATAATTATATATAATGGCATTTGAGCCTATGGTTTGGCCTTGTAAATGGCCTATAATTTGTTGGCTTAGGGCCTATAAAATTGATGTAAATAGTGACTAACACTACAGTGAAAAATAAGGTGCAATAGACTTGAAAAGCTTAGTAAAAGTTAGCTGTAATTAGCTATAACTGTCCTAAATAACCATTTATAATACATCATAGTTATTAGCACTTGAACCTTTGATTATATTTTCTAATATTTTACCTAGTATAGCTTGTTTATGGCCATACCAAATCGGGTTAATTTTCAACTATGATGTAAAATTATAACTCTCTATTTTTGATTTTATAATATTATAAAAAGTTAAAGAAATAGACATAGATTGAGGTTAAATGGCCCAATAGTTAGACACCTATTGGAAGGGTTGATCAGTCAACTTAAAGATTCTTATAGCTGCTATCTTATTTGATTTTCAGATAAGGTCGGCATAGTGGCCTAGGTCAATTTTAGACCACTGTACTTGTCAAATAGTCAGATTAGACTGTGACATTCACTTGATTTATAACTTGCTTGCTAGTGTAGTGGCATAGGTCCTAAAAGGCCACTGGACTAGTCGAATAAATAGACCAGTTTACTATGCAAACTAGTTTGTGACATCTTTAAACTTTAAATAAAGTCGATACAGTAGCCAAAATCCCAGATGATCACTGTACTATACAGTTAAAAAGGCTAGTCTACCAGGTAGACTAGATATTATCAATTGCACCTTGGGTGCCATAATATGATCAAGTCGGTACAGCGACGCAAGTCCAGAATGGCAACCACTACACTAGTTTATTTTTCCCTCTAGATATAGTGTCTATCAGGGTTGTCTCCTAAGTTAGGCTAGCTGAAATAATTAAATAAGATTAATAAATTTTAAATATGGTTATGAAATATGATGTAAGGGTATTTTGTTAATTTTCTACTAATAAGGCTTAAAATGATATAGATTATGCATGTAATAATTAATAATGATCCTAAAACATAATTTACACAAATTTCGGTGATTAATTGGATAATTTACAAGCAAAAACACCCTAAAGGTAAAATGGTAATTATGCATTTAGTTTCTTAAATTGAATTAGGATATCAGAATTAGATGGAATAGGTATAAGATGCATGGATAAACTATTGGACATATTTTAAATGTTTGAATTCACTACTAAGTATTTTTATACTCAATGTACCTATTTTAGTGCGTAGGTACCAAGATCAAGGACATCACCTCGTAAAGTGTGCTATGGAGTTCAGAGGTCATTTTTATGGAGGTTAATCCTATATAGTTGTATAGCTTTTGCACTTTATGTACTTAAATGGAGAAAATGGGTAAGATGTGTATAAGGAACGTAGATTAGTATTTGTATATATATAGATAGACTATGTTGTAACTAAGTAATAGTTAATTCTTGTTATGTATGTATGCCTTATATAATTGTTTTGTAAGCCTAAGGCTCTATATGTTTTCTTGATTGTGGCTTGAGGCCTATGATTTTTTGGTAGAAGATGTTGGTTGGTTGTTATTTGGGGGACCAGAAGGGTCCAGAAGGTGTGATTATATGTTACAGATGTGTTTCTTAGGTTTATTATTTTGGGATAATGACCTAGGCAGCTATTATACTATTAAAATTTTAGGGAATACCAGACTGTGTTGAAATCATTCTGTAATAGCCTGACCACTATAAGATGAACCTAAGTAGGCTATAAAAACATACCAAACTGAGTTTGGAATTAGATAGGATTGCCTAGAGCAGTATAAGTAGAAGTTAAATGAATGGCTATGGGAGTAGCAGGCTAGGTGACCTGGCATGAAGTGCACTGTTTATTGGGTTTCTTCGAGAATCCAGTGGGGGGTGTTACAGTGTAGTAGGTTTTAAGGATCCTTAAGTTGATCGGTCAACCCATCCAAAGGGTGTCTATCTAATGGGCTATTTAAAATTAATATGTGCCCATTTCTTTACTGATTAATATTTTATAATATTATCAAATTAAAAATAGATTGTTATAATTTTTATAGCACAGTTGGAATTTAGCTTGGTCTGGTATGGCCATAAATAAGCTATACCGGGTGAATTATCAAAAAATATATCTAAAGTAAAAAGGCCAATAATTTTGATATATTATGCTAAATTTTATTTCATAAGCATTTTATAATTTCCTACCGTGTACTGTCTAGTTGATTTATTAGTTCAGAATAATGGTCATTTTAGGACAGTTATAGGCCATTGTAGCAAGTTTTCATCAAGCTTTTTAGGTCCCTTTCACCTCATTTTTTCATGCAGTTTTTGCTAGTAATTTCAAGCATACATAGGCCTAAAAGCCAACCAAAACTTAGGCCATATAAAAGGCCAAAATATAGGCACATGTGCCATTACAAAATATCACTCCCTACTAGCCATTTTAGGCATATAATTTCGGTGCATTGTTCATTCACCACCTATAGCCTTTAAAGGCAATTACAAGCCACTTTTCATACATTAGTTCTAGCCAAGTTTTTAAGGTCATTTTTAAGTTATGTCTCATGCCATTTCTTAATTTCATTTCATGCGATCTTAAGCTATACTTATTACTTTATTTCATGCCATACCAACTAAACTAGACATATTATCATTCTTATGCCTATCAGTCATCACAATGTACACACACATCAACCTTTTCAAGCCATTTTAAGTAGTCTAAACCTATGGCATGCCTCAATAATAGGTAGTTTCTCATGCCACCATGCATTAATCATGCTTATTACATGTCATTTCATAAATTCATATATCATAGGCCAAATATACATACATTATCAACCCCTAAATACTAATTAGAGCCACTACATCAAACCATACACACTCATAAGCCTTGCCCAAGCTCTCGGCTACACATATTTCTCATGCTCAATTCATAAGTAATTCCATTTCTTATCAACACCCAAAATCATAATTCATACCTCAAGCACCATAAGCACACATATTAAGCATCATTAACACACAATAAGCATTATAGACACCTCTTGGGCAATTATGAATTAGCCACCAATCTGACATCTTTTTATCAAATAACTATGCAATTCACTTTCCATTGAACTATGTACTATTATACCTTAATAAAACCACCTTTCTAAGCTATTTTATATACTTCATCCATTCACAAACTAAGAGAAAAGCTACTAAAAGTTAGGGGCATAAAGTGAATGGTTGAATTCACTTACCTCACTCACTTGGAGATGATATTGCCACCATTTCAAGGCTTTAAACACCTTCATTCTAGTCCTTATAGAAGCTTTTTATACCTTCTTTAAGCTTTTCCTAGCCCCCATTTCCCTCAAATACCATACACACACATCCTCCTAAATGTTAGGCCTCTCAAACAACCATTTCCAGCTAAGATATCATAGGAAAAATCAAGAAAAAAGCAAGAAGACTTACCCAAGGTACCTTGCTAGACTGCTTTTGTCCAGTAAATTTCTAAGAATTTTAATTAATTGATAGAGACTCCTTTGGCCATAATTTTTCTTTTAGGATTTCCCTAACATCCCATAATAAATTTAGAAACCCAAAAAGTTGTGAAAGGAATCAAAGAGAAGATAGGAATGGCTAATCTTTTCTACTGTGGCATCGTTCTTCCTAGGCAGAAAAGAGGAAAGTCCTCTTTTATTTAAGTGGAAAAATCCACTTGTCAAAGCTCATGGCAACTTGTCAAGGGTCCTAGGCTAGCTAGCAAGTGTATGGGTAGGTCCTACAACCACCCGAGCCATCCCAAAATGTCTCGATTTTTTAGAAAATTTTGAAAATTCACCAAAATTCACATAGACATCAAAAAATTGCACCGTTTATTTTAAAATTCATATTTTAATCTCCTCTACATGCTCATAAATTTTTGCAACCAAATTCCATCGATAAGGCAATTTTCAAATTACCTCGATTTGCATGCCAACCTCGAAAATTATAAGAATTTGCAAACAAGCTCAAAATTTAAAAATTCATTCACTAATGGACTTAGTGGAGTTTTTGAGCTTTAAAGTATGCTATTTTTAGGTCTATCTAGGCACATCCTGGGTCTTTCCTGGCCTATAAAATTTTTATTGCTTAGAGGTGTAGCTTATAGTCCGAAATAAATTATTGGTTCTGCTAAATTTTTAAATTTTACCTTTTTCATCAAATTAAAGGCCCCTTAAAGTTTCATGGCTAGTGTCACTACCTCATTTTATGTGCAAGTGACCCTGTACCCCAGGCACACTTCTTAAACCTAGTGGCACTATTCACAGAGCCTCGAAACATGGGTATTACATAAAGCAACTTGAATAAAAGAAACACTTAATATATTTGAATGTCTATTTAATGATATTGCATGTGTTGACTATTTATGATGCATATTAAGTGTTGACATGTTGGCTTGTTGCATGATTTTTGACATGCATGCTATTATGACACATAATACATGAAATGGAATAATGGATAACATGATGGATGACATGATACATGATGTATGATGTTAAGTGTATTAATCATTAATTTCACTTAGTAAGCATATGCTTAGTGTATCAAGTCTCTGATGCATAGGTAGTTAATAGATCATGCGGTTTAGCCTTAGCGAGGAAGCAACATAACAATTACCCTATTTTAGGTATACATTCTATTTTTTTATTATGTATTTCATAACTTTTGGATGCACTCAATGTACAGGAGATAGATAGTGATGTAAGAATGACAGTAAAGATGTATGTCATAAAATGATAGTATATAATATGTGTCTTTTGAATTATCTGTATGCACCATTGATTCTGATGAGGTGTTTGATGTAGAAGTGTTCATTTAATAGGTTAAAATTTTTGTATTTTTGCCCAGGTAGCCATTATGATGCCCAATTTCTATTAAAAATTCTATAAGGTGCTTTGAGAGTTTGAGAGTTGTAATTAATCTTACCTACCTAAGAGTTTGTAGGGCATCCAAACTAAATGTAATAATATTGCATAGGTTTAAATTAAAGCTAAGGAACCTTTATTAATTAAGGTTACATATGAAGTTAAGCAAGTATGAAGAGAGTGAAATATTAAGATAGGTGACTTATCGGGAAGTGACATCTCATGTTCTGTTCGAAAGTAGATTGGGTAAGAGGTGTTACAATATGAGTGCCATCTATCTTTATATACATCATACGAAAATATATAAAAGTATACAAAAATGAGAGTGGTCAGGTGGATTGCATTGCTACTTTAAGGGTAGATCGTTGTTGATTATCTATAAACCTACGTATCAAAAACATGATATGCTAAGCATAAAGGTTAGTGGCGTATTTAATAAAATATGCTTACACTCATACACGTGCACCTGAAACATTAAATGCAAGCATAGAAACATGCTAGGAAAATTTGGACATAATATTATGCTTATGTAGTTTCACATTTACTCATTTTACTTTACCAGATGTTCATAATTTGTTATCTATGTTTACAATTTATTTCCATATTTATTTTCCATTGTTTTATACTATAATAATTAACTAGTTATCATGCCTATATTTGGTAGATTAAATTCCCAGTACTGGATATTGAGATCTCAATGTGTAGTGGCTAACATTTTGGATATTATGGCTGCTGTACTAGTGTGAGAGTGTATAGTGGTCCTATTGGACCTCATAGTGGCTACACTAGCATGAAAATGTGTGGTGCCATAACCGCATGAAAATAACATATCATCAATATATGCAGTGGCACTAGGGAACTCACAACGACTAGTGCCCTAGTAGCTACTACCTCCCTTGTTAATCGATTAACCTATCCTATAGGTTGTCTAATTCATGTAGCTATTAGCATCCTTATTTTAGTTTCATATACATTACATGGCCTATGTACATTATTACATATCCACATCTATTCATACAACTATTTGGTTACACAAATTAATTACCTTGTTATTTTACCATTCATGGTAATATATGTACATCACCTTTCAAAATATTAAGCCATTATGAACATTACCTGTTCATAAGAAACATAAGTTGTCATGTTCTACCACTTGTTTTATTTATGCTAACAAGTATTATGCATCACACACTTACAAACACAAACATATATAAACCTCATACATACCACTTACAATTTCATTTGCACTTATAATCCTTTATTTCCAAATTATAATCTACCATTACAATTAAACATAATAAACTTTAATTATATTTATTCCAACCATAATCAACTTTATTACAATAATGCCCTTTTAAATATACCATTTAGCCAATGTGTCTTTTTCACTAATTAATTTATTTTAAATAAATTTTTTACTTATTCTAATTATTTAGCGTGTTAGAATTTGTAGGGTTATCCAAACCCTTAAACAAACAAAACAAACATAATAAACCTATTTTTGAAAATGTAGAAACCATAAAAGTAGACACATATTTTATTGAGTAGACTTTAAAGCGATCAATCGCCTTTCAAAAATAAACCTCAAACTATAACACCTCCTACCTAATCTACCATTGAACTGGATAAGAGATGTCACTACCCAGTAGGTCACCCATCTTGTTATTTCTCTTATCCATAACTCATTTAACTAACTAAGAATTCTCCTTTACTTAGGGTTCTATAATCTCAACCTGATAGGATTTATTCTCATTGTACTTTATTTACATGTTATATAGCATCCTAAGTGGACCAGTTCATTACCAATATTAGAAAATCTTAAAACCTGCTAATTAAGTTTTTCTAAAAATTCAACAACATAACGGCTGTCTAAGTAAAGATCTAAAATTTAATGTAAAGAATAAGTACTTTTATATCAATCTCAACCACAACCTAACTCATTGGATCCTTTTGATCCACAAAATAACTCATCAACATCAACAATAAAACATATACATATATACCTAACAAGCATACATCATGTAGCATCAATTTATGTTATTACATATCACCATCATTATTAAAACACTATATATCTCCTATACATGAGTGCATTTATAAGTCATACTATATGGGATTAAAAGACAAAATATATACAAAAATTGAGCTATCTACTACGCTACTACTTTGAAGAGGCTAGACTGCATAAACTATCTACTACATATGCATCAGGAAAATTGATATGCTAAGCATACACTCTATAGTGAATTTATTGCTTCATACATTTGATTTCACACCCATCATGTACCATGCCATTCTATGTGTTGTATATCATGATATCTTTTGTGTCATGTATCATGTCCTTTCGTATGCTATGCATAATGCGAACATGCCATCATTGTCACAATTAACATGCATCACAATCAGTTATTTACATACTGTCTCATTATGTGAATCCATGTGCAGTAAGTCTCCTTGTTAATTTAGTCATCTAATTATTTATATTCCATTAAATCTCTCTTTTATTTTAGTCATCTAACTATCTATACTTTAATTAATTAGTTGTATCATCATTCAATTCATGGCCCATATCTAAAAGACTACATTATTAACACTAAATAATAAGATCTAAACTTGTGTAAGGGCCCGTATTTTAGACCTCGATGGCTATACTCGTCATAAATCTCAATATGTGCAGAGGGTTTTATCTAAAAAACTCAATGAGCACACTAGCCTTATAAGCTATGTAGGGGCCTATATTTTAGACCTCAATGACTGCACTCCTTATCAAATCTCAAGGTATGTAGTGGCCCTTTATAGACCTTAAGGTAGCTGCACTTGCCATTAAATCTTATCATGTTTGCAATGGCCCTTCATGGACCTTAAGGTGGCTGCACCACACAATATTATGGAAATCAATATCATTTCATAGTCATCCATATGGACTGACTTCTCATGACACTAAAATGTTCTAGTAGCTATTACTCCCTAATTGATCGATCAACCAATCTAGTCGGTGTCTAACTAATATGGGCCTCAGTTTTAATTGTTCATTATGGTCTTTGTCTTGAATCAAATACTCATCTTTAAGTTACACAATAGAGACATAATAGATTTTACCATTAGCTATACTTACTTATCACATTCCACTCATTGTTCTTTCTTTACTCATTTTCATAC
This sequence comes from Hura crepitans, assembly GCA_948208565.1. Lineage (NCBI taxonomy): Eukaryota > Viridiplantae > Streptophyta > Magnoliopsida > Malpighiales > Euphorbiaceae > Hura > Hura crepitans. Next base: position 2,189 of record CANXYI012204407.1, on the reverse strand, counting down.
TCATCTTTCTTTAGCTCATTTCTAATATCCCAACACATCTTTTGTTCACATATTTTAAATGGATTAAACTTATCCACCTTCCTTTTTCACCTCAATGTTTTAGTTACTTAAGTTAAGAATTAGGTCTCATGTTTATGTTATTTTTTTAAAATAAACCTTATTATTTGATATTATGTTAATATTTATGTCATGCTTTAACTCTAAATCCTTAAAACATTGCTAATATCCATTCGACCACCCAAGTTAATTCACCTAAAGGCTATGTTCTTGTTATACAATTATTCAAAGCATGTTACCCCTAATGAATCAACATAACCATAATCATTGGTTTAACCATTATCATTTAAATTCCTTTACTTACTAGACCCATATGTTTTAGCCATCCCATGTTCTTTACTTTACCTCACTCTTTCTTCCTATTTTTTCATAATATTCAAGCTCCAAATAATGCAAACATGTTATCTATAATCAAGCCTTATGTAATCTCATGCCAACACATACAATTGCATAAGTTCCATATAAGTACACACACTAAAATTTTGTAAATTCATAAATAAATGTGTATGAATCACTAAGTTCACTTATTTAGCTCTCAAAAGATACCTCAATTTCATCTTTAAGCTTGGCCTTTATAGACATTGGGTCTCTAGGGCTTCTATGTTCAATTTGCCTAACAATCATAAAAGGATGAAAATCTTGATAAGTAAAGGGTTTTAACGTCCAATTCAAATATCTCAAAATTTTCTAAAAAAAATCACCAAAATGGCCAATTTCACAAAGAAAATGGTTGTTTTGCAAAAAAGGGGCTATTTCTACATAAGAAATGACTATTTTCAGGAAACTGCCATTTTGCCAGCCAAAACGGCCATTTTTGTCGAAAATGGCCATTTTCACCCCTAAAATAGCCATTTTTTACCTCAAGAAGTGTGCATAAATTTTGAAATGTTTTTTTTGAAAAGGAGATGATTTTAGAGAGAGAAAAAACACCAAAAGGTAAAAATATACTTAAAAACACCATTTTTTGGAGATTTTTGAAGATTTGGTCGTAATTTTTCAATTCGATCGAGATCTTTTCTAAAGGCAAATACACACGGTGGGTCAATCGACCCTTTTATCCATTATTTTTATTTTTCTTTCTACCTTATCCATCTACCAGTTAGATGTGATAATTTATTTATATAATTTTTTGTTATATTTATGTGACTGCTTATTTTATTTTATTTTTGTTCGCTTGTCTATTTTGCTTCATATACTAATGCTTTATTATTGTGATACGAGTTGTTTGATTTGTTAGGACCTGATTGTTATTTCTTTCTACCACCTCCCTAAACCCCAGTGAAGTAACCTTTTAATGACCTTTTATTTCTTGCTATTTATTTTATGCTCTATGTTGATTTTTTTTAATTATCGCTCACTTTATTTAGATTGTATTTTAGATGTTGTAAAATGTAATTTTATTTTTATTATTTATTCGATTAGGAAGTATTTTAGGTAATTGCTATGTAATATATTTTATCGTCAAGTTATTTCCCTATATATTCCATAAATGCTGTAATAAGTAAAAAATGATTTTTTGCATATTGAAAAGATAACCAAAATCATTTTATCCAATTAATTGGTGTTTTGCTAATAAAATGGGTTTTGATTTTTCTTAATAAAAGTCACAATAATAAAAACTATTTTCTAAAACTGACATGCGAGAACCAAAGTTCTCAAGCCAATCAATCACCCAATTTCATGTATGATATTTTTTAATTTCAATCCAGGTATATTCTTTGAATGCTATATTAGGTAGAAAAAAATTTTTGCACATTGAAAAGATAATCAAAATCATTTTATACATAATTAATTGGTGCTTTGATAATAAAATGGGTTTTTCTTCATAAAAGTTATGATGATAAAATCCATTTTCTAAAATTTGCATGCAAGAACTAAAGTTCTTAAGACAATTAACTGCCCGATTTCATCTATGATGTTTTCAATTTAAGCACCCATTTATTTTCCATAAATATGTTCTGTGATTCCTCACACGTGAATGTGTGATTTATTTTAATTGTAAAATGTCACTTGAGAAAAAAATAATATTATAAATTCAAACTGAATTTATGTATTAACTTAGGGTATAAATAAGAGTAGGGTTCCGAACTGCTTTAGTTTTGGCCTTACAAGGTATTTTACCTTATGATGCC
>CANXYI012204355.1:0-12446 GCA_948208565.1 Hura crepitans | reverse complement strand
TCTTATATTTAGTATATGTGTCAGTGAAAATAAATTCCGGATCATACTTTAGAAATTTGATAAGATCCTTTCATGTACTACTTTTCACAGTGGTAGAACACGTTTTCTCTCGCCTGCTATCAGTTAGTCACTCATGACTCTGGCTACTAAGCATTATAACTGGGTTAAGGTCATGACACATAACCTAGTCTCTATATAACTATGGTTACCAAACCAATTAGTTCTATGGCCCTTCCTTCGGGCAATGAGACTAGTCATCTCTATATTATAGAAGACTTTCCATTCTCAACCTCGGACAACAAAATAGTTTAAAGGAATTAGAAACTAAACCATTTGATATCTATGTACTCTACCAAGGAACATTGAACCTTTACTCTAATATCACTAAATATGACACCTCTTACTGAATTCCCGAAGAAACCCAATAAGCAGTGCACTTCCCACGAGGTCACCCATCCTAAAATTTCCCCCATGGTCATTCATTTACCTTTTACTAATGCCACACTAGATCATTCCATCTGACTCCAAAATCTCATTGGATAGTTCCTATAATCCATTTAGATTAGTATTAATATGGATTAGCCAATACAGAGGAAATCTAGCTCACTCTAGTCCCATATTAAAAATCCAACAACACAATTGCTGGCTGAGCCATTAACCCAAAATTTCTATTTACATGTAAACACTTCAATATTACTTATCACATCACTTGGACCCATCTGGTCCCCCATTCTTAACCAATCATCATCATCTAACACATGTCAAACTCAGGCCTAAGGCCACAATTAAAACATGTATATATAGAGCCTTAGGCTAACATAACATAAAACATCATAGCTGAACATGCATACATAAGAAAATATGTAGGACTACTTAATTACATCCATAGTTTAATGCTTACTCATATATATAACATATACAAAGCTTAAAGACATGATTTTTACCCAACTTCTTCTAAGTACATGGATATCAAAACTATATAATAATTACTTCATATTCCTTCACAATTATCCTCTGAACTCTCATCGACATGTTTCACGAGGCAAGATTCCGCTGTGGGGTAGCTGCACACCAAAATAGGTAGCTGAGTATACGAGATTCTCAATAGTGAACTTAAAGCATTTCAATCAAGGCATTATGTCTTTTCATACTTGTATAACCTAATGACTTGTTTTAACTTCATTATGTAATTTAACTATACAACAAGGTGCCAAATTACTAAAATACCCTTAAGGTATTTATAAGGTTTGAAATAACATTTTTGTCTTAGATAAATGATTTAGAGTAAGTATTATTACTTTTAATATGCATACTTTACAAAAATCACTTTATTTGCAACATATGTGAAAAATGACCAAAATGCCCATTTAATTGAATTTTACCAATTTCTCAAGAAAAATAATTCAATTATGCTTAAACCTTATCTTTCATAATTATTCTGCTTATAACTTAATTTAATTCACTAGCCCAACTAGGAAGACAACACTTAAAAACGTTGGATCTAGAGGGAAAAATAAGCTAGTGCAGTAGCCCCTATTCTAAACCTACATTGCTGCACTGACATGCATGCCATAATGGAGATCAGCTGTAGCCACTCCAGACACAAGTAAAAAGTAGCTGTGTGACATAATAGAGATCAGACCGTAGGCCTCCCTATCTACAAATAATCATTATCAATAATTGGGTGACATAATAGAGATCAGCCTGTAGGCCTCCCTAGCCACCAAAAGCACTATTAACAACTAGGTGACATAATAGAGATCAGTCTGTGGACCTTCCTAGCCACTAAAGGAATTACTACCTTAATATCAGACAATAGCAGCTGCAATACCTAAGTTGACTGGTCAATCCATCTAGTGGGTGTCTAACTAATGGGCCAAGTAGCTTAATTTAAGTTCATTTATTAACCAAAAAAATTCTCATAATATTTAAGTTTCAAAAATAGACAGTTAAAAATTTTATCTCGTACTTTATTTTTTTTATTTAAACTGGTATAGCCACATTTTGGCTCTACTGGGTAAAATTCCATAAGAAAATTTAAGTTAGCTATTACCAAAATTCAAGGTATCATATATTATGATTTATCATTGCATTAATACTTAAAAAGTTAATACTCTCTATCTAGTGACATTTTTGGTTTAGGTACTGGTCATCTAGACAGTTATATGTCATTTCGACCACATTTAAGGTCAATTTATGGGACTATTTTAAGTCCAAATTTAACTTAATTTTTAATGTCTTTTTAAATACAACTCTAGGCACCAAGCCAATGACAACTGGGCCAATTTTTAGGCCAACAACTGGGCACTATAGCCAAGCATGCAAAGGTCTCAAAACTAGCCACTTAAGGCACAAACAAAACTACAATTTCAAGCCATTATTTAAGTCATTGTATTAGGCCATTACCATTCATTCTAGTTTCATTCTTGTTAATTACTTAAGGGTACCTTCTCAAAGTATATATGTTAAATAACATTAGGCCATATACATTATTCAAACTAAAGCTATTACAAGCCAATTATCATAGCCATTCTAATACTTGACCATATCTACTTAATCAAGCAAATTTACATGCCTTATTGCCTTCACTTTACTTTCAGGTACAAAGGAAAATTTGCCTAATTACATTTCCTTTTTCCCATTTTATCAATATTCCTTCACTAGTGTCTGCCACCAATACTAACACACACACTTACTCAATTTCAAGCCAATTTTAACAATAAACACAAGTATAATGTTTAATAACCATATCAATTCAAGTAACTATGTAAAGGAAACATACACTTGACCATTAAAGGCCATAAAAACCATATAAAATCAATAATTCAACCCATAAATTATGTTTTCATCATAGAATTCCTCTCAAGTACTTACTTAAACCATACCAAGCATTGAATTCTCAAATTCACAGTGCATACATTCACACTTATTAGGTACTGACAAGCTATTTAATCATTATTCATACATCTTCTAAGCAATATAGACCCTAAAACATGTCATGACCATGAAGGATTCTCAGCCTAAAGTTCAACATTCCATTTATCCACATTGTTCACATTCTCATGCACATTTCAATCTTTTAGCGAGTTTATTAAAGGGTTTCCTATGCTAATCTCTGTTATTAGCCATCCTTAAACTCATTTCTAGCATTATTATGCCATAAAAGCATGAAGGAAATCCTTTAGGTCCACTTACATATGATGGTGTCCCTTGAATCTTTAAAACTACACACTAGCCAACATGCAATGGTGACTTCTCTTTTCCTCTGTAGGCCTCTAAATGCCATCCAAATGCCACAACCACCTCACACACATCATCACATAGATGTTAGCTATGATCCAGCATCAAAAAGTAGCCAAAATCCTAAGAAAATGAGGAGAAATAGCCATGGACTCACTTTTGGGTCAGGATTCTAATCTGTTTGAACCTGTCAATTTATAGGATTTTTATCTCTAAAAAGAAAAATCTTTTCTACTTGATTCTTGTTCCTTGTGGTGCCTAGCACCTAGAAGAAATTTAGCAACTACAATTTCTCTATTTAGTGGCCAAAGGAGAAAGTTATGGCTAATCTCTTCTTTTTGTGGCATTAGCAGTAGTAAGGAATAGATAATAATGGCTTTCATTCATTCCAAGAGGAAATCCACTTGTCAAATGTTTTTTGCCACTTGGAAAGTTTACTTAGCCACTTGGCATATTTTAGGCCCCATCTTAACATGTTAAAGCTATCCCAAAACTTCCCGAACCATCTTAATTTTTGCCAAAAAATTCAAAAATTCATAATAATTCACTTGAACCTTAGAAAATTACACTATTTATTTTAAATTTCATATTTTAATCCTCTCTATATGCACATAAATTTTTGTGGCCAAATTCCTTTGATATTATAGTTTTTAGGCTACCTTTGACTTGTGTGCCAACCTTGAAAATTATGAGAATTTACAAACAACCTTCGATTTGAAAAATTCATTCACTATTAGACTTAGTGTAATTTTTAAGCTTTAGGGTCCATTATTTTCAGGTCCGTCTAGGCACATCTCGAGTCAATCTTAGCCTAAAAAATTTTTATTACACCGAGGGGTAGCTTTTTCAATCCAAAATCTATTGTTGGTTTTGCTTAATTTTTAAATTTTGCTCTTTTTATCAAATTAAGGCCCCTTAAAGTTTCATTACTAGTGTCACTACCTTGGTCCATGTACAAGAGACTCGGCTCCTCAAGTACACTTCTCATACCCTGTGGCACTATTTGTGAAGCCTCAAAAGATAGGTGTTATAGCCTAGAAGGGTATAGATCCATATTTGATAGATAGCTCCATCAGTGTCTTGAGTTGGATTTATATTTACTAATTCAATGGTGTGTAGGGTGTTGTAAGTTAAATCATCAATTTAAAACAAATAACTCAAGTGAAAGCATTAGTAATAATTAACATAGAGATTAGAGTATTTTAGGTTATAATTATAAGTAAACTAGTTTGATTCGTGTAAGGGTAATGTTAGCTTGCCTTAATTATAAACTCCTTTTGTTAGTAGGATGGTAAGCACCTCTAACTTCACATATATGCTTGTGTCTCGGATGATAAGTAATTTCTATTATATATAAGTATCTTTTTCATTTGTTGCTAAGATAAGAGTTAGCATAGGTGGTACATACATGTGACTGCTATAAGGGAACAAGACACCTTGCATGAGCTTGATGCATTGATTGTATATTTATGTAAAAAAAATTAAGCATATTACTCAATTTATGGCCAAAGTCTTAGAAGTAGGGCAGTGTAATAATAAATAGATGGACATCCCATTTGCATGACATATCTAGGTTTATATAAGAGAAAACCATAATATAAGACATTTTAACAACAAATCAAGAATCCACTCTTCTACACTATAGGAAGGTATGTACAACTCCACCTTTTAACCTCATAAACCAAGTTAACCTTATAAAGTTATTTAATTGTAATTACCTTAGTATGTTTGTTCAATAATACTTATGTTTTATAGACTTATCCAATGTATTATCTATATAACTAATTAGACATATCCGCACGCCTAAATATTTTAAGCATGATTTATATGCACGGTTAAGTATTAAGTATATATAACATATGCATCACACTAGCCATGCATTATCTTATGATATGTCATTCATTTATACCTAGCATTTTGAATGCTTGAGTCATACTAGATATATATCCATAAGTTATCAATAGCTAATAACATAAAATAAAAAATCAAATAGAGGTATTTTAGAAAAATAGAAAGAGTATGACATAGATAGTGTATCGAAGGCACATACATATAAGTAGATAAAACCCAATTTTATAACACTAAGATAATGTTATGAGGTAGGAATTTTTCCTATTAAGGGTACTACCCATGCCATCAGTTACAAGGATAGTATTAGAATAAAAAATACAAAGCTAGGTAAGTGGAAGTAACCTAATAAGATAAGAGAATATATATAAAATCTTAAGATATGTGTGGCTAAGCTTCTAAGCATGTCAGTTATTTTTAGTATACCAGTTCCATATATCTTGTGGATACTAATTTATAATCATAGCATTGTTGAGAAGTAGCAATAAAAGATAGTAGTAATAAATAGAACATACATGTGTATGGAAACATCTAAAATGAACTTAACATAGCAACAAACTTAATGAATATAAAAATATTATAGAACACTTTATGGTAAACATTACAAAACATAGGTTAGGGTAGCTTTGGCATGCCAAAGAAGGCTTTTGTATAGATTTATGATAATTATAGCTTGGCACCAGTGCCATATAAGCTATTTATAGTTGATAGTGGCTAAGGTCATTAATGTTTTTCCGCTTATAGTATAGAGGTGTCAAGGCAATAGGCAAGCCTATCCTTGTCATCAATTTTTAACTTATAGTTTTCTAGCCTATTTAGCCTTCTTTAAGGTCATTTTGGGAGTGAGTTACTAAAGGCTATATTTTTGTTGATTACCCTAAATTTAAGAAACATTAATATTAGATAAAAATGAAATTAAATAAAAAGCAGGAAATATGTTATGACATGATGCATGCATGAGTCATTAGAGTTATTGTTACAAGAATTATGAATTATAGTATGACATAGAAATGCGATGAATCATGAAATATGCCATATCTTCAAATAGTCATAAGTTATTAAAAATTTCAATTGCAAGATACACGGACCATAGTATGATATATATACACATATACTATTGAAGTATAAATATGTATCTATAGTTCTTTTAGTAGGAAATGATAGTCGACATGTAACAATAACAAAATGTGTGCATGTCATTCATACATGGAATATGTATAATGTTAAGTAGGAATAAAATTTCCTTTATATATATGTAAGCAATATGTGTTGTCAAAATATGCTTGACGAGTTATGATAGAGGATAAAAATTGCATTAATAGTGACATACCTCCATAACTACTGATAAGATGCACCGATGGGTTATAAGTAAGCTTAAATTGTGATTTTGCTATGTGGCCAAGTATGTGTTCAAACCATACCTATGATAGATTAGAATAGGTAATTATATCAGTTTTATTAAAGGTAAATTACTAATGCAGCCTCTGTCTAATATGCATGTTATTAGAGAGTGCTGAAGATGACATCTAAGTTACACAATCTTAGCTAAGGCCCAACACACATTAGCATCAGAGGAAAATTGCTTAGTGTAACATAAGATATGAACATATACATACACACACATATTAGCCATGTTCATAAATGTATAATAGTCTCTAGTACATGAGAAGGGAAGCTAAGATATACAATAATAGTTATGAAATGCATGGTACAATTCAGTACTTAAGAGTATAGGTTGTGACACTAGCAATGGTATACAAATGGATATTTGGTTATTTTTGTACACCTATAACAAAATGGTAGCAAAGTAAAAAAGTGTGTATGGTTGAGGGTGCATGAGTGTGTATGTTCTAAAGTAGCTGCATTGATATTATGCTTAGTGTTACAATGTTTCTATCTGAGGCATATACTTCTAATAAATGATGTTTATAAAAAAGAATGTAGTTTTGAGGTAAAGTCGAGAATATATGTTATTATTAAAAGTGTTTTCATACAGGTGAATTTTTGGTAAAGCCTTTAAATAGCCGTTATGCTATCAAAATTTTTGCTTATGTTGTTTATTTCAGAATACAACATCTACATGGTGATGAAATTTTGTAGCTAGGCTTATTCAATAAGATGATTGAGTCTAATTAGGTGGATCATAACACCATAAACTTAAGCATACATTCATGTTGTAACATTCCCAATTAGACACACAACCATGTCTAAAAGGAGAGCATTACAGAATTCACAAGTAGTATATTATTTTAGAAACTAACAGAATTAATTTATGAAGGAGTAGAAGAAGAAAATAGAAGAATTAGGTATTATAGAAAACATTTACTATTCTTTAGGTGGCTTATGGTGACTGGCCCTTAAAGAGCTTTTTGTAGTCCATAGGGCTTTTAGAAACTTTTAAATGCAAGACTAATTCCCTTTCAACTATCTTCATTCAACCAAATCAATCCAACCAATAATTAAACTAAGTTTAATCAAACAAGCCTATTATTCTTTCTATGGACTAGACCAAAATTGCATTTAATTAATTCTTTCTTCTTCTTATTTAATTCCAAATGACATCCCATGCCATTTAAATTCTTATCATTTTACATGAACTCCCTTTTCACTATGTGTTTGACCTATTGGTTTTTTGAGCCAACTCAATAGCATAAAATAAATAAGAATCTTAGTTGCATTAGGACTCTATAATTTGAACTCTTTAAATAATTATTGATATTTAACCAATAAAATCATTCTTATGCATGTCAAGAGAAGCATATAGTTATGCATCATGACTACGTAAGTTGTTAGAAAGTAAGTGGTTTGAGTTATAACCATTTATAGATAGCTTGTAATGCCTATGCACCGAGGCTCTAGGAATCGCATCTCGAGACCTGAAAGGGCACCCGATGTGCCGAGTCACTAGAAAAAATCCCAAAGTAGGGCATATTACCCAATAAACTTCAAAGGCTTCAAAAAGGGGGGAAATGGCCACAATTAAAAATTTAGCATAACTAATAAATTAAATTGGGTCGTAAGCTAGTGGGCCGTGGACCTAGATCGAGTCAGGCCAGGAATGACCTAGGATAAGCCTGGACAGACACAAATATCACACCCTAAAGGCTAAAAATTGTGAAGAATCTAATGGTGAAGGAATTTTAATTTTTTGAGGTCGTTCAGAATTTTTTTGAAAACCTGGCATAATTGCGATTTTCCCCGAAATTATGCTAGAATTGTTCTATAAGGAATTAGGCTATGAAATTTGATATGCCCCTAATCGAAGGTAAATGAGGATTTTACAAATAAACATGACAATTTTTAGTGGTCTGACCGGCTATATAAAGATTCCCAAAGTTCTACTATAAATCGAATTGCCATAAAATGCCAAATTTTTAATTCGCCTACTTCCCGGTGGAATTTTGCCACAAAATTTTATAGGCATGAAATTGAGGTCAAATGAAGATTTTAGAACAAATGGTGAACCTTTTTTTATTACTATGTGATTTTTTAAAAATCCCCAAAGTTGGTAGCCCTTAATTAGAAAAACTAAGTTTCGAGACACTCGGGGGCTACATATCACGACTCGAGGCATCCTGACACTCACTTACCAGAGGAAGAACATAGCTGGCCTCTAGGTGGACACCTGGCCACAATTTCTTTCCTCATTTATATTTTTATTCACCTTAATTTCACTTAGAAATGTTATCCACATTGGGGATAGAATTTCTTTTCTTCTTTTGGGTTGCCTAACCCTGTTTCTCCTCCCTTGAGACCACTAAAAACTCTACAACTAGTTGTCATTAAAGTGTGAAGGAGGTGGCTCCCATTAGCAAGCAAGAAAGGCAATGGAAGGTGGAAAGGGATTGGACAAGATTTTATGAACAGTAAAGAAACTCCATGTTAGAGTAAGTTGACTTCCCTTAATTTTACTTTGGTCCTTGAAAATTCTTTCTTCCCTAAGAATACTTTTGTATTACGGTTTCACAATTAGAAATGTGTACGTGTTCATTATTTTTGAGGTGGGAGATGTAAGGGGCAGTAAGAGGAAATATTTTTTTTAGAAGGATGGAGGAGGAATTCAAGATGGTCTAAAAGCAAAATGGTTACTGGATTTCAGGGGGAAGTAACAAGATATATGTATTTAATTTATTGGATACATGCCTTACTTTTTCCTTGATGATTTTATGTTGAATAAATAGTGTAAGATTGGTAGAGAAAGTTAATGTAATCTAGATGTAAAATAGCAATGATCAGCCTTAAGTGAGTACGCATGGTATGAGTGGTTTTATAAGAGATATGCATGAGATTTGAGGGATTTTCCTCTTTTCTATTTCATACTAAATTAGGCGTGTTTCTTCTCTAAATTTTGATAATCTAACCATAGCAGTTTAGACTAATAATGTGTGGTGTTATAGGCTGTGATTATATGTGTGTCATGAAGGAATAGGTGTTATTTAGTACAGAGAAAAGGATTTAAAATAGATAAATAAGGAAGGCCTTAAAACAAATCAAATAGTAGGCTAGAATATTGTGATTTTTATGGCTTATGTGTGGGGCATGGAGGGCTATAGTGGGGGCAGGTTGCCTAGAGGATAATGCTTAGTTAAGAATAGGAGGTGTGTGTATGTTAGGTAGTGTAAATGGGATGGTAAAAATTAAAATTATGTTATTAGCATTATGTATGAGATTAGGGATCTGAATTAATGAGTATTGTATGATCTTGGGCTATATTGAGAGCAGGGGTATAAGTTAGAGGTGCTGATCTGTGGCACCCCCTACTGGATTCCCAAAAAAACCTAATAAGTAGTGCACTTCTTTCTAAGTCACCTATCCTAAAATTTCCACCACGTTCTTTCATTTAACTTTTACTTATACAGCATTAGACAACTCTATTTGATTCCAAATTCATTCAGGTCAGTTCCTATAATCCACTTAAGTTCATATTATCATGGTTCAATCATTACAAAAATAATCTAACACAATTTGGTATCATCTAAAAAATCTGGCACCACAACGGTTGCCTTGGTCACTATCCCAAAATTCATATCCACCTATAAACACTTTAATATTATATATCACATCTCCGGTCCCCCAGTTTTCATCCTATCAATATCATCTAACACACAACAATCACAGGCCTTCGGCCACAATAAAACACAAAGAGCCTCAGGCTCACAAGCATCAACATAGATCATATATATATGAAAGAAACATCACATGATTAATTACAGAACAACCCATTTTATACAGATACTACCATATGTCCCTTATATACATGACACCCATATTCCCAACCTAAATACATAGAGTGCAAAATCTACTCATTATACATGATTAACCTCCTCAATATGACCTCTGAACTCTGCTGCATGCTTTACGAGGCGACATCTCGGTTCTAGGTACCTACACACCGAAATTGGTACATTAAGTATAAAAATATTCAGTGGTGAATTCAATCATTAAAACTATGTCTAGTAGTTAATTCATGTATTATACTTCTATTTTTGTCTCATATTGATATCCCAGTCCAATTAAAGAAACTAGCATGCAAAATTACAGTTTTAACCTTAGGGTGTTCTTGTCTATAATCATTCAATTAATTAATACTAATCATATAATTTAGGTATTTGATCATTAATAATTATTTCATGCACAAACTATGCCATTTTAAGCCTTTATTCACTATCAGTGGAAAATTACTAAAATACCCCTATGTCATGTCTCATTATCATGTGTGGATTTATTAATCTTGTTTAATTATTTTAACTGGCCCTACTGAGGAGACATCCCTAATAGACACTGGATCTAGAGGGAAAATAAACTAGAGTAGTGGTCCCTATTCTAGACCTACGGCACTACATCGACATATGTGCCATAATGGAGATTAGCTTATAACCTCTCTAGACACAATTAAATAATATATGTGTGACATAATAGAGATCAGCTCGTAGGCCTCCCTAGCCATAAATAAATATCATTAGAAATGTGACATAATGGAGATTAGCCTATAAGCCTCCCTAGCCATAAATAAAATCTCAACATCTAGGTGACATAATGGAGATTAGCCCATAGATCTCTCCAGCCACTAATAAAATTTACTACTTGAACATCAGACAACTAGCAGTTGCAAAAGCCCTAAGTTGATCGATCGACCCATCCAGTGGGTGTCTAACTAGTGGGCCAAGTAGCTCATTTTAAGTTCACTTATTGATTAACAGTGTTCTTATAATAGTTAAGTTGCAATAATAGATGGTTATAATTTTATTACACCATTTATTTTTCAACCAGTCTGATGTAGTCACATTTTGGCTCTACCGAGTAAAAACCCTAAATAAATTTTAAGTTCTATTAATATCCCTATCCAAAGTTCAATAGGTTATAATTTATCATAGCATTATTTCTCAGGAAATTAACACTTTATGTACATTGACATTTTTGTTCAGGTACTGGTTAACTGGACAGTTACAGGTTATTTTGACCAAACTTTAACTAGGCTTTTTAGGTTCGTTTCACTTTATTTTTTAGTTTTATTTTCACCAATTAATTCATATAGTCATAAACCTAAAGCCAATCACAACCTGGGCCATAATCTAGGCCAAAATCTAGGCATTCATGCCATTCCAAAAGTATCATCATGCTAGCCGTTATAGGCACAAAGTTTAACTACATAAATCATTCTTAAACTATAGCTCTTAAAGGTAACATTCAAATTAATTCTACATACTTGCTTTGATATCAATTCTAAAGTCATGTTAAAGCCATTTTCAAGTAGTTTTTTTCTCACTCCCTATTATGCCATTTTATGGTGTTTACTGACTAACTTCATGCCACTATAATTTAAGCCATTATAGCTCATATAGATACATTATTTTAGTCATATTTAGTACATGCATATTTCATAATATTCATGATACAATTACTCATTAGTCAAGAGTTTAATCCCACTTATACACACACATTTACCATTTCATGCCATTAAAGTACACATTGTCTAAGTTTATGTCACTCTAATATCATGCATTACATGTTATCATATTGTATCTCCCACAAGCACCAAATTTACGCACATAACATACTTGCCCAACTTTCCATGCCATGTTTACCTTTCGACCACTAAGGGGAACTATAACTAATACCTCTAATTTAACGTTTATTCTCACACACATCTCTTACACATCAATAAACTAACATATATCCACACATGTATGCTTTACACTACACATGTCATACCAATATACAAGCCATATATGCCTCGACTACATACACATTTCATGCTAACTACATACACTTTTATAAATTTCTAAAAGATACCATTACACATTCATTCACAAGCCAATAATTCATGTTTTACACTCTATAAGCACATTTCCTTCCTC